>JBBPCY010071882.1:0-11503 GCA_037974405.1 Brachyalestes nurse | reverse complement strand
TCATAAAGCAGAATGAGGTGCTTGTGTAGGAATTTAACAGACACTGGCATGGAATGGTTGTCATACTCATAGAGATGTTGATTTAAAAATAAATTGCAGAGGTGTCTTATTTTTTTTCCAGAGCTGTATATTGCTTCATATCTGTATTTTGGTCTATGTCTTTAGGTAGCTGACTTGTATTTACAGGACTTGTGGATGGGGGGGGGGAGAAGAAACTGCTTTGTAAAGCACGACCTCTAGTGGTTGCTCTGTATAACTACAATACCTGAGGTCATCAATGGCCTGGCTGATCAGATGGTATATCCTGTCACTGTCTCCATCATTCAGAAGGTCCTGGACTTCGGCCAGCTTCTTCTCCAGCTCCCGTATTCGGGCATCACCAACCCCGGGCACTGTGCCCGTCTCGAGGATCCTGTTTATGCGATAGTGGATGGTGTCCAGATCACGCTGAACTTGGCACACAATATCATCCCAGTGCTGGAAGCAGGGGTGGCACTGAACACACTTGGGAAAAGTACCAGTGTAACCTCGGGCACATTCATTGCAGAGTAGCCCACCTGCCATCTCTCGGCACGGGCACGCCCCTGTGGTCCGGTTACACTGAAGAGCTTCCGCACCCAGTGGGTCACACCTGCACTCTGCACAGACATGGAGATACAACAAAGTGGAGGTAATGAAGAAAAAGCAACATGGACTGCACAGCTTTATCTGCTCGTGGTTGTCGCTAACAGAGTTTAAAAACATCTCCTGCCATCTGCCAAACTGTAGGCTGGATCTGGTCAAATGGTTACATTATTTGCTACCAAGTATTTCATCCACTCCTTAAACACTCCGGCCTAAAATCAGTAATCAGTTCCACGGACTGCAATGACACCAGACTTATAGCGACAAGGCTGGAAACCCCTCACCCTCTGTGACTCTGATCTTTGGCATTATTCAATTACACAGGTCAACAAAAAAAAATTGTAATCATCAGAAACAACACACTTTTCTAAAACAGTTTTTCGTGCTGATTTCAGATCTGCTTTCAGTTTTTTTCAGTCACATCAACTTTTTGAATTATGAGTAATATCAGATTTGCAATAGACTTGCATGTGGTTTTTATTAAACCGCAGGCACCAATCAAGTAACTGTTCCAATATTTTCAGTGTGAAGTCAGACAGACTCACACTGTAGCATAGATATAATGATCAGTGTCAGTCAGATACCACTGTTTCTTCAAAAACACTCAGCATATGATTATTATTTGCTAATTATACCAAATATCATGCAATTTATAACTAGCTTCATCACAAAAACTGTACGTACGGGAAAAACTAAACACAGATTTGAAATCAGCATGAAAAACACCACAAAATCCACATAAACTTATCTCTGATGATTTTGACCTGTTGACCTGTGTAATCAAACATAACTGCCTGTGTCTTCTTCAAAAGCAGATGTAAACAATGCTATCCCCAGCTAGCTTTCATTCTTTTTCCTAATTTAAATACATTTTGTAGTTTCTGGTTGGTACAGATTTATAAGTGGTTTAGGGAGTAGCTTAAAAGTGCTGACATCAGTAACATCAGTAGAGTTCACTTGTTACTGTGTGAGAGAAATTAGGGGACATTTCTAATGGAGCAACTTCCCTAATATCAGTAAGTAACCTCTTAAATACTAGCGCATCTAATGGCAACCCATCCCCGCTCTTGTCTCGTGGCTCAAGCACCGTCAATCTACTATCTGTTCATCTCTGTACCTTCCTTTCTCTCCTCTCTCACACGCCCTTACTCTCCATCGGCTCCGCAGGTAGACAGCAAGAGAGGGTGATTGAGTGTGGAAAAGTGTGTGAAAGTCGTCTGGCGGCTCAGGGGACGAGGAATAATTGGTCTGGACAGTGTTCTGGCACCTCCCGGAGTGATGTCACTCGAAGCTCAGCGCCCACCACCTTCTCCTGTGCGTCCTATGAAGACAGAGCCTTCAAAACAAAAACTAGAATGCATTTCCTCAAAAAACACAAAGTGTGATTGCTGATGTTCATTGCTGAAAACAGAGACGTACAGATCAGAGGAAAACAGCTGGCTATCATAACCCATCAAACTACTGCTCTTTACTGTCCTTCAGGTTCAATATGAATACATTTTTCACCCAGAAATGTTATGATACAGCCTAAAATCCTCAAACTGAGGTGGCCAGCAGCTTTCTAGCTAACTGAGATCGCTAAAACAAGTATTTATGGCCTGGTTATTTTTAATAAACCACAACAAACAATGGCATGTCTGGGTTTTGATAACTGACCTATGCTTTTTGCTGATTTTTTGCTCTGTGTTTGTCTCTTTTTGCGTGCCGTACCTGGCAGAGTGAGCTAACATCCCAATGAGCGTGACTCTCTCTCCCCTATACATTTTTAAGGTGACTCGCCCCTCTGCTGTCTCTCGCCAGACGTTACAGAGGCGACTTGACCACAATAATAACGTTTTTTAATGATCAATGCTCAAGATCTCAAAAAAAAAACAATAGTGTGAAAAGTGACATAAGAACCAGAATCAATAAGAATAGAGCTACAACGGAAACTTATGATCACTAATTTACACCCTTATTAACAACCAGAGAAAGATTTTGTTGCTCTTTCCTTTGTCCCATCAGAAATAAACCATCTTCTTATTTGGAGATGACTGAAGTCTGACTTGTTTCTCCTAAACCACCCTTTGGGAGAAATCAGGAGCAAAAGAAAACATCAACTTAAGAAATTCTTCTACTGTTCTCATCGGATTCTCCGTTTTCTTCTCTTTACCAACCTTATGGATCTCAAAACTGTCTGACTTTGGTAGTCAAGACAAATTTCAGATGCTGTACAGAATCATTTATAAAAAAAGACAAATCTGATCTCCTGGTTTATCTGAAGATCTGATGATCTGAGACAAATAAAGATCAGAGCAGTGAGAGAAAAGAAAGAGCAATTTAAGTTCTTAAACTGGGATCGGGCTGAGATTAGAGGAAGCTCTTTCTCAGGAGCTGAAGTTAAGAAGAAGGAGAGAATGGTCAGAATCTCATACTGATGTTAAACTGAGTTCAGGTCCGTTTAGGAGAAACAGGCTGGAAAGAGAAGAGCCTTGTTTTAAAATTTCCTTTAACCTGGGCAGGGCTACTCCGTATCTTATTATCTCCCATTACTTATTAGCTAGGTTAGAAGCTCCAGTAGTTCCAGTGCAAACCAAAGAAGCACATTTCAGACAGTGTCTGGTCCAGTGCATTTAGAGTTGGGCGGGGGGGGACTATGTTAATCTCTCACACACTCTAACTCAAACCTGCCCGGTGCTCGTTTAGACCTTCTCACAGGAGACGGCCGGAACAGCAGGTGCGTCCCGCACGCCGCCGCTCTGCAGACGTGATCCAATTTTGTCGGCGCTGTAAATTCTCCCGACAGCCACCAAATCGCTCCGCTATCTCAGCAGCGCTGACAGCAGGAGGAAAATAAGAGAGTCTGGGTCTGTACAACACATCGACGCATCCTGCACGGCTCATACTGCCACTGTTTCACAGACAGACTGATTCTGTGCTTCCACTCACTGGCAACTTCAGTAGAAAAATCTACCTCGTTCTTCCACAAACAGGCCACTGTATTCGAAACGCCCTCCTTACGCTTGCATTCACTGGCCACTTTACTGGAAACAGCCGCATGTTCTTTACAAAACTCTCCATTTTATTGGAAACTACCTAACTTATCGAGTACTTTCGTAAATTAGTCACTTTATTAGAAATACCTACCCTGTAACCGGCCACTTTATTGGAAAAACCGACCATGTGATGCCATTCACTGGCCACTTTATTGGAAACGCCACCTTGTTCTTCCAAAAAACGACCTTTGTTTGGAACCACCTTGCGTTCTTACAAATTGGACTGTTTATTACAAACACCCACCTTGTGCTTCCACTTATTAAGCTGAAAATCTGTCTTGCAGTTCTGCACCATAAGTGTACAGTAACAGCCTGAAAACCATCTGTCACCGCTCACCCTTTGCACCCTGTTTCATTCATCATAAACTTATCTCTAGTATCAAATTATTGGAGGGGTTTCTAATAAAGTGGCCACTGGGTATGTAAAGGTTATGGCTAATAAAAGACACAACAACAGATGAGCTTCGGTCTCGAATTGTAGGAGGGGTTTCTAATGAAGTGGCCACTGAGTATCTAAAGATATGTACAGGGGGTCCTCGGGTTACCATAGTCTCGATATCTGACGTTACAATGTTTTGTTCACTCCCGTAAAAACGTTACAAAATTGAGACGTTAGTGTTTCAGCGTCCGCCGTTAGCGTAATACTCAAGGACTATGTGGACGAACTAGTTTGGTTGCGAATGGTGGAAGAATATGTAGAATATACAGAATACGCAGTAAAGTGGTGTATGAGTGAGGGAGTTGGCGTCCCCCAGTCTGCTTACCTACGCTATTTTGGACTGTTAAAAGTACAGTTTATTTATGTCCTTTTCCTTTTTCTGTTACTTGTGTTTTTAGATGTAGATCCTAACTGTGTTCGCTAAGTGACTCAGGCTAGGATGTGTTTCAGCATACACAAAAATTACATCACTGTCATAGGAATGGAACTGTGTTGTAACCCAAGGACCCCTGTATAGGAAAAGATGTATAGCATGTTATGAAGCCTATTGTATGGAATGTCCGCTCCGTTATCATCAGTTGTGATCTGAGGCGAAAAGGAAACCCATGACGGGTTAGCATGTCCAATAATAAACCCCCTGTTAACCAAAGCTGTGCTCATTTAGATGTTTATCTAGCATCTACACAGTCAACTGCTGGAGCTCTTTCATGTTAACGGGGAACGAAAATTCCATTAAGCCATTAAGGACCTGCTCTCTCTCCCTCTCTTTCCATCAGTCTCTCGCTCTCACATGCTCGCTCTCTCAAAGGCCCAAACAAGACGTTTATTTTCTTTGGGCTTTGACCCATAGCATGACCTCCATTCCCCACTGGCCCAGATGGATTAAGGGGCCTGGGAGGTGGTGGACGCGGTGCCTGAGGCTGGACTGATTTCTCCACCGCCCGGCCCGTCCAATCTGACTGATTAACATCTCCAGCCTCTCCGTTAATCACTGCTGGCTTTCGGTTTGATCTAATCAGGCCAGTATACGGGCTTTGATCCTGATGTTGAGTGACTATTCGCTTTCTAATGAGACAAGACGGCTGTGGTTAAGATTTAACAACTTTTTTTTTTTCTTCCTTCTCCAAAGTCTAGCCGTGTCTCGCATCAAAGACGCGGTGATAAAGACTAAGGGATTCCCCCAGCAGTGACATCACATGCTTCCCTTATTACAAAAGAGCCACTAAATCACTCGACGGCCTCAGCAGGAGGCATATAAGAAAGTCTGGGTTCATACAACACATCCTGCAGAACCTGGCCATTTTATTGGAAACACCCACCTTGTGCTTCCATTCACTGGCCACTTTATTGGAAACACCTATACTGTGGTCCAAAAATTGGCCAGTTTATTGGACGCACCAACCTAGCGCTCTTACAAACTGGGAACAAAGCATGACATGTTCTGAAAGTGGCAATTTAACTGCAAATGAATTTTGTTAGAATTGGTTTTATGCTGCAGTTGGTTCCAACCCTGCATGTGACAGAATTCCCAGCCCGTATTTATCCAGTACAATTTAGCCGGCTGGTTTTTTGTTACTGTGATTTAAGTTCTGTCATGATTGGCTGCCTTGTATTCCTCCTCCTTCTCCTCCTCCTCCTCCTCCTTCTCCTCTTCCTCCTCTTTTTCCTCCTCCTCATCCTATTCTTCCTCTTCTTCCTTCTCCCCCACTTCCACCCTCTCCTGTTCCTTCTTCTCCTCTTCCTCTTCCACCTACTCCTGTTCCCTTTTCTCCTCCTCCTCCTCCTCCTTCTCCTCATCCTCCTCCTTTTTCTCCTCTTCCTCCTCATCCTCCTTTTCCTCCTCCTCTCTCCTCCACTTCCACCTTCTCCTGTTCCTTCTTCTCCTCCTCCTCTTCCACCTACTCCTGTTCCCTTTTCTCCTCCTCCTCCTCCTCCTCCTCCTCTTCCTCCTCCTCTTTCTCCTGTTCTTTCCTCTGCTCCTCCTCCTCTTCCTCCTCCTCCTCTCCCTCTTCCTGCTCTTCCTCCTCATTTTCCTCCTCTAACTGCTCTTCCTCCTCATTTTCCTCCTCTTCCTGCTCTTACTTCTCTTCCTCCTCTTCTTCCTCCACCCTTTCTTCATCTTCCTCCTATTCCTTCTCCTCTTCCTCCTCCTGCTTTTCCTCCTCCTTCTCCTCCTCTTCCTGCTCTCCCGCTCTTACTTCTCTTCCTCTTCCTCCACTTCTTCCTCCACCTTCTCATCCTCTTCCTCCTCTTCCTTCTCCTATTCCTTCACCGCTTCCTCCTCATCTTTTTCCTTCTCCTCCTCCTGCTTCTCCTCCCCCCTTGCTTCTTCTCCTTCCCCTCCTCCTTCTTTTTCTCTTCCTCCTCCCCTTCCTCACAGTCTTCTCTGGGCTGTTTTCTCAGGGTTGAAACCTCCAAGGTCGCCTTGTGCACTTTCTCTCCCAAAACTCACTGAGCCCTTTGACAAGAGAGACAGTTTCAATTTCTCTTTTACTGTCAGAAAGTCTCCCCTCCCAACCGCCCCCAAACCTCAACATCACTGATGTGTATAAGCCGAAGATGTATCCTACTGCTTTTTTTTTCTTTTATCATCTCTCGGTGTCTGATCCCGAGGTCAGTAATGGGCCTGTAGTGATTCTAGACTGATAGCTGCTTCAGTTGAGTGGGGGGGTTGTTGATGATTGGCAGTGGACTCAGGACAGGCCTTATTGGAGCCCCCCTTGAGCCCTATTGAGACAGGTGAACCTCACCGATTGGCATTTAGTACCTTACCTTCCTCTCGGGGCCCCCCAGGCAGTGGAGCAAAGATAAAAGAACGAAGAAGATGGACTGAAAGAAAGAGAAAGAAGGTCTGATTGGTGGACTTGAAAGAGGCCCGGTGTGCAAACTCTTGCTGGCAGCAAAAACCATTTGTCTTTTCTTTCACATGCAATGAAGTCGTCAAGGCATTTTGATAGCTTGTGGTGCGGATGGAATCATCGAACTTTGACGTGTTGGTTTATAGGCCATCGCATCAAGCCAATCAGAAGAGAGCACTGACCACAGCTGAGAACAAGGACATAATATTGCGCTTTTCCACTGGCACAAGGAACCGTGCCATACCGCTAACAAATCCTGTTCCAATACAAATAAGATGAGGCGAACCCGAGCCTTACCTGAGCTGCTCGACAGCAGAGCTAAAGGTGCTTGTCAAAATGTTGTCATGACAACAGGAAAGAGACCTTTTTTTTGTCCCCTCAAAAAAAACAACAACAATGGAGACACAAACAAACATTTAGTAGACGCTTTTGTCCAAAGCAACTTCCATTCCCTAACTACAGGGGGCAGTCTCCCTGGAGCAACTTGGGGTTAAGGGTCTTGCTCAGAAACCCATTGGTGGTGCTGAAGATAGGATTCGAACCCATGACCTCTCGGTCCAGAGGCAAGTATCCTACACACTGAGAGATCTCCACAAATAGTGACACACCTATGAGCTGACCTGAGCTTTAGTGTCTTAAAGTTTGTTTATGAGTCTCCTGTGCATTTTTGATTTTGATATTTTGATTCTGATGTTTTTTTCTCTCCACGTTTGTTTCTCCATTTTTTTTCCTTTCTGGCCTCCTTACCCATGACATCACTGACTCTCTCTCCGACGCACACCCCGTATATTTAAGGGGGGACTTGACCACAAAAATTGACTTTTTAAATGATTAATACTCGGACCCTGATCACCTGATCGATAAGCTGTGGACACATTGCATTGACGGGGATATTAAAGAACATTTTGACATTGGAGCGGTTCCGCCAGAGCTTGGACGAGAGGGGGCGCCTTTTTGGGGTATAAAAAGAATAAGAATAAAAATGGTCACACTAATAATAAAACTTAAGAACAATATTGTCATTACTTCCACAATCACACTAATAAAGTTTAAGAATTATAGTTGACAAGAATTACAGGTTGAGGTGACTGAACAGCGAATAAAAGAAATGAAAGCTAGAGGGCCAGATAACACAATGCAAATAAGACTGCGCTAAGTGCCAATTCCACCGGCTTGTATTCACTGAGTGTGTTTACATGCACAGTCGTTCCCTGATTAGTGGCAAAAAACAGCTTATGGCAAGTGCTGAAGGTCATGAAGTGTTTACATGCGCGCCGTGATTGCTCAAAAACCCTGTTTACATGAGCTCAGTGCTGCTCAGAATTATTCGAGCCAAACAACCCTGCGCTTAAATAACGTTTAAAGATTAAGCCCCACTCATGTCCCTGTTAATTGAAGCACTGAGCGGAAATCTAGGTTTTCCAATTGGAAATTAAAGGGATAGTTCACCGACCTTACATCCGAATCAAGAGTTTTTATTACACTGAGAACAGTTTTAAATGAATTAAATCAATGTAATGCACCCAGTGGGTCCAGAAATAATCTTTTAATGTGGTCAAATTTTAATTGTTCAGTTGAAGAAACGATTCAGGAAAGCTGTGATGGAAGGTTTTACAGTCCCCACTGTGGTGTGTTCATAAAAACCTTGGCAAATGAATGCAGTCACATTATATGGCCAAATGTATGTGGACATTACTGCAAATAAATGCTAAAAGGTGCATAAAATCAAGCACATATCTGTGCATTCTCCATAGAAAAGCACTGGCAGCAGAATGAGTACTGCAGAGCTCAGTGACATGGCAACGTCACTGTGAAAATTTTCCCCTGCTAGAGCTGCCCCATTCATACGTAAGTGCTATTAACGTGAAGTAGAAGGGCTTTGGAGTGAAAACTGCTCTACAAAGAAAGGTCTAGACTGCTGAGCGTTCTTCTGCTGTGCTTCTTTTGCATCAGTCATGGTAGAGCTCCAAAGTGCCTCTGGAATCAACAACAGCACAACTGTGCATGTGGGGTTTCATGGAATGGATTTTCATGGTCGAGCAACTGCACACAAACCTCAAGCCCACAGGCTGGACTCTGGAGTGGTGGAAACCTGTACAGTGGTGTGATGAACTAAAGTGATGCAATGTGAGATCTACAAAAACATGGTTTGACTTTGGTGTGGAGGAACTCCAGTGGCCTGCATGAAGCCTTGACTCAACCCACCTGAACAACTTTGGGATGAACAAGAACCAAAATGTTGAGGAGAGCCTTCAAAAAGCAGCAACTTCATATTAATGTCCACGTTTTTGGATTGAGATGACCTACAAACTCATAAAATGGTGATGGTCCACATACTGGCCATATAGTGCAGCAGAATAGTACAGCAAGTATCAGACTCTGTTATTCTTTCAGGAAGTGTTTATCCCTGAATCCTTCACATTTCTTTCAATTTACATCTTAGCAGAAGATCCTGACCTGCAGGTCATGGCCACACTCCTCCAGACTGAAATGTTTACTGCATGTCCTCATATCTGAATGTCTGTTTTGTATCAGACTGGATGTTTGGGTTCTGAACTGCCCGTAAAAATGTATCTCAGTAAATAATGTCATGACACTTCCCTTGCTTCTGATTTCTGGCAAATTTTGCGCTCAAAATGTCACGGTTCTTGTGATTTTTGTGTGTAATGACCAAGGACAAACTCAGAACAAGCTCCCCGAGCTCCTTTTTTGCGTGCTCATAAGTAAACGCACCCTTGGGAGTGACTGGCTGCCACACAGCATTGTGGAAGTTGTGGTTCTCAGAGACCTCAGTGGGGATAAATGTGCAAATTTTTCAGACTGTGATGAGGTAGCTTGACCATTTGTGGCCTGTTTTTGCATTCTTTGTTCTTAAATTCTTTGTTCTTAAATTTATTAGTTATTAGTTATTAGTTTAATTCTGTTGGTGCACAGTGATAAAACATAGCTTTAATCTCAACCTTTTTACAATATTAATTAGGCTAAACACACCGGTAAAGGTTTAAGGTAAATGTTTACAAAACCTACTTCAGTCAGAAAGTTCTTGCAGATTTTTCAAGGACTGCCTATAATATAATGCAGAAATGAATACAGAACTCTCTCTGTTTGATAGAATGTACATTTTTCTCATTCATACCTCTCAACGTTAGAAATGAAGGTCTAGGAAAAGAAGAATGTCTGAACTAGAGATGCTCTAACATGAGTAAAATGTTGTTACTTGTTTTATCGCTAAAATAACCTGCGGTCAAATGGATGAAAGCACATTATCTTCATTTTATGTTTACGCATTCAATTATGTTTGTCCTCATTCAATTAGGAAAAACCCAAAAAATGATGTCAATTATTTAGAGACGTTAAACGTTGAATTGGATCAAATTAACCCCAAACATAATAAGAGGGTTAAACAGTTGCAGGTATCTGGTACTGAGTCTGAAATCACTGAGCATCCTCAGTCTGTACACTTCGAAACACAATGTACTTAAAATGTGCTGAACTCTACCTTAATTTACCCCTGAAAATACACCAACCCCCTTCATTTTAATTAAGTGGCCGTTCATTTGTGAAACCGGCCCTTTAATTTTACCTTTAAATTGAGTGTAAAATGAGTGTAAAACCCTTTCATCTTACATTTAAGGTGTAAATTCAGGAGGTTCTATTACTCAAGTGGCAAATTTGAAATAGTACGAGGAAAATTCAGTAGTTTTACCCCTTAATCACCTTAATCTGTGCACTTTTTCCCTTAATGTTCCTTCATGTCAAAATTTGGGTCTTTTAAGGGGTAAAATGAAGGCGTTTGGTTTCGTCGTGGCACGGGACGACTTTCCCTTTTTAGCCCGCGAATGAATAATTCGAATGCACAGTGAATCTGAGGACTCATTCCTTTCTCCGCCCGTGGGAAGCGGCAGGTGTGCGAGTGCTTACAGCAGCTCCTGCCTCGGACTCGACGGGGCTTCGTTTAGTCTGATTTGTGGAGGAGGGAAACATCAGTGCGGGAGATTTGTGAAAGTGTTCCACGCAAGTGTGGAAACTGCTTCTCTGGGACTTTAGAGATCGTCTTCGTCCTCGCCTGCGCCTAATCTCAGATTCCTAGTCATTGTTTGTGACTACACACACACACACACACACACACACACACACACTTCGAGCCGAGAGCTCTGTTATGAACTGGATCACTGAAAGATTAATGAAACGAACATGCCTATCGCCGCCCTGGAGATAAGTGCCTTTCAATTAAACCAGACGCCCTCCTCCTCTGCAAATAAATAAATAAATAAATGAACGAACGAATAAATAAACAAATATATAAATAAATAAATAAGTCAATAAATATCCTGCTGAGTAGTGAGCTCCACTTCATTTTGTCCCCCGCCCCACAAAAAAAAGACACTGTTTTAATTTAACAGTGATGCAATTCCACCTAATTCCTACCACAAAACAGTCTAGCTACCCACAAAACACTGGAAAGAATATCACTGCACTGCATCAGCGAAGCTAATGCATGAGCAACGAGCACCGGAGGGGGCGGGGGGGTGGGTGGGTGGGGGATC
>JBBPCY010071881.1:0-11503 GCA_037974405.1 Brachyalestes nurse | reverse complement strand
CCAACATTTTTCTTATTTACAGTAAGTCTCTATCTTTAACCCCTTTTAAGCCACAAGCTTTTGAAATATTGATGTCAGAATCCAGTATTTCTTAAAAAAAACCCTGGCGCTTAAAGGGTTAAGATTCCCACCAAAGGAACCAACACTCTCACACGCACACAGAAAAGTAAGAGAGAGCTCTTACGAGCCAGAGTACTCACGGTACCGAGAGGAGTTGAGGGTTGACACGTATCGGGCATGAGAGTCCAATGTCTGTGCAGAGGAACACTTCTTTCCTGTTTATATACCTTAACGGTGAGTCATTTCCGAAGCCGACCGACCTCACATGATCTGGTGTATGTGACAGTCGGTCCACCATCATCCTACCTCAGGTTACTCCTGTCTCCTTACTTTGGATGTTGATTTATGTTTAGGCGCTCGTGCCTGTTTCTTTTGCTCAATAAAGTCTAGAGAAATGGAAATGCGCCTCGTGTCACGGCCAGGAGAGAGGGGATATAACAACAAACTATTTTAACAGGGTCTGGGTAAATAAATGTCATTTTTCTAAAAAATATTAATATAGATATATGGCAGTTTGGAAAAGAGCTCTTCACATATATAATAGTGAGATTACTTGACAAACATTGACAAAATACAACTTTCTTTCGTATCAGGCAGCTTGAGGAAAAAAGCTTTTATTATTTTTGCATTAAACTGTCATTCTAATTCTCCCAATCAGGAAAATTATGACATCATAATAGTGACATCAGGTGAGACTACCAAAAAAGGGTTTTTTTACAGACATTTAGATAAATGTCAACTTATTTTCATCTGTTAATCCCCTTAATGCCTGGGCAATTAGGGTTTGACTCACATGGTTTGCAGTGAATCACTGTGTCTCTGGGACCTGTGGGAAAATGTCAACTTTCTTCAAAAGATACTGCACTCTGCCCTCTGAGAAAGTGTGATGAATAGCTTGTGCACAATGACGCTGGAGAATATCATCAAGTAACACCCTCCTTCAGAAATCTGTCGAGCCTCTAACTGTGCCCAGACATTATTAAGGTACCAGCAAGGCATCTTCTGAGAGTGGAGGAAGATTGGAGGTCCTGTTTTTGAGATGCTGCTGCTTTTCAAGTGTCAGGGATGCATGATTTTGGACTATATCATACAGCACTGGACTGAGGTTTAGATTAACCCTTAGAACACAAGTGAGTCTTTACAGGATTTTTACTATCTCAAAATCCTGAGAATATGCTCTAAAGTGCCTCTCTTGCACACAATGGGCATGCTGGTGTTTCTGCTATGCCAGGTAAATTGGAGATTCTAAATTGACCATAGGTGTGAATTTGTGAGCGAATAGGGTATGTATGTGTGCCCTGATGTGAGGGTGAGTCCTGCCTCACACCCATAGACCTTGTGATAGGCTCCAGGTACCCACGACACTAGTAAGGATTAAGCGGTTACAGAAAATATATGAATGAATGTTTTTATTATTTACAGACTATTATTGTTATGCCTTTTTAAAGATACATGAAGTTGCTCAGCGTTCCTAAAGGCCATGGAGTCTGTAGCTGCTTCGCTTAGTGTGATGCCTTCTGGCTGGGGCTCTTTCACCTGATGGTAAATAATTGGAGAGCTGAGGCATGATGGTATTATTAACCGAGACCCAAAGCATTTTTGTTTAAACATGATAATGCTGTTCTAGGATGCTCCAAAACAGTAGTTTTTGTAACAGGCATAATATCTCCAAACAGATCCTGTCTAGTACTGGGTGGTATGGGCAAAAATGTACATTCCATAACTTTCAAATATTATAATATATAATATTATAAGTTTTGTGAATTGTCTTTTTTTTTTAAAAAGACACCTTTAAGATTGACAGTGTTTTTTTATATTTCATAACTAGCAACTGAAATATGTCTCAGATTATTTGTATTGTGGGTAATAACAAAAACAGAACTGATCAATGAGTAAATGTGGCATTTACATTACTGTTTAGAAACTCCATTTTAAGTACTTATAAAAATATGGTTTTCTAGTTAATGTTTCAATATATAAACAGCAATGTAAATGCCACATTTACTCATTGATTGTTCGCATCTGTTTTTGCTGTTACCCACAATACAAATAGTTGTTATTTCACATAATGGTTATGTGAAATATAAATTGTCCTTAAAATCAAACCCAAGGATAAAGGTGCTGAACTATTATTTAAAGACAAAACTGCTAAACAACTTCTTGACTGAGTATATACTGCCTCATCATTAGAGGGTCGCTCCTCATATAAATAACCCAGTATTGTAGTTGTTATTTTAACCACATGCAGACCCTCTGGAAAATTCTAATTCCATTGAGGTCAGGGCAATTGTCTGACTCTTCTGTGGTTGACAGACCACGCTGGTTGACCACCTCGCCTCTAACTTGTTTTCATGCAGCTTTCCTAAATGTGTGTGTGTGCTATTATTGTCCCGAGAGTGGTTTTGTTGTTTGTAATTCATCCAGAATTTTAATGAAATAAAGTAGGGATGCACAAAATTGCATCTGCTAATTATTATTGTGATATCTGTCTCTGCATACTGATATCACAACAGGGTACACTGTGTTTCTGACAGGGTAACCAGTCACAGCTCCAGGTGTGTTACTGGGTGTTCTGATGAATCGAAGTATTCATTTAATTCTGCTGTTGCCAGAATAAGGAAATATATCTAAAGGTTTCGTAATATACAGGATAAAACAATATACCATCCTCCACTAAACCTCTTCAAGGCCCCTCCCACTGATGAATCTGTATCTTAATGTTTTGGCATAACAGCAGGTTTGGGAACAAACAGAGACCACACAACCCATTTTAAACCTTTTCCCAGAAATGGCCAGAAATGTGCATCATTAGCTGACTTGGGCAGTTGCACTATTGTAACCAAGACTGGTGCCCTAACTAAATCAATAAATAATTCCCAGCACATCGAGCACGAAACCGAAATCAGACACCAAGAACAAAGAACAACGGTCTGATCTTTTCCTCTACCATTTCTATGCCCTGATTTAGGAGAAGCCTTCCACCCTCACTGTCAGCATCCAACTGTTCAACATCATATTCTGGAATAATTGTCCAGTTTTCCAACAAGAAATGACATATATATAATATGCATAAAATAACTACACTGAGGACAAACAAACAACTCATCTCTGTATTACTTACATCTACATATAGTACCAGGTGTATTAGCTATGCTGTGTAGACAGTGTGCTCATTAAAAACAGCTACTTATTCAGTGCCTTTGGAAATAATATCATTCATAAATCATATGGTCACTGTCAGAACACATCTCAGTGTTTCTGATGCCCTCCATGGTGGCCCAAACCCGAAATGGTCAATGAAACACCTCCCTCCACAAAACAATCACCCTGTCAATAAACAGAAAATGCCCCACTTTATAACCTCTGTGACCTCATCACAATGACTAACACCACATTTCTGATCCAGTGGAAACACTGTATCTTCAGAAAAACACCTTTCTGAAAGAGAAGAAAGCTTACCAAGTTTCAGTGTAATTCAATGAAACAAAATGTTTTTTTTTTTATTATGAACAGCTTATATTGCTTTGTTTATACAATATTTTTGTTCATTTTATGAAAAACAAAATGACTGACAAAAAATGAGATACTAGGTTTTCTTCTTGTATCAGACTGAATAATAAGCTAGTAAATTAGTGGTATTGCTGTATATTCTAAAAACAACAGTGCCTTTTTGTGATTTGACTTCATCAGGGTTCATGACCTTGATTCCAAATTGAGTAAACATTGAAAGACACTGTCCAGACGGAAGCCAAGAGTCTTGATCCATTGGAAACACTGTACCTCCCAAAAAAGCAACTTTCCCGAAGAGAAGAAACCTTCTCAACTTTCTATGAAACAAAAATGTTTATTTTTCATTCTTTATGAACTATTTGCATTGATTAATTCAAACAATTTTTAGCCGGTGTTTTCATTTTATGTAAATAAAAAAATAGATATAAGGTTTTGTTCTTGTATCAGCCTGGATGTTATGCTGGTGAATCAATAATATTGCTTATATTCTAAAAAAAATTCTTCTGGGCCTTGATTTTAAGTTGAGTAAACATGACAAGACACTGTCCAGACACTGTCCAAGACGAGCTGTTCATAAACTGTTGAACCAAATTCAGTGTTCTTTCAAGTACTTGGAAAGCACTTTTTTTGGTGCAAGATCTAAGACAGCAGTCCTAGGGACCTACATACAGCTCATTAACACCTCATGTACTCGATGTACGAAAAACACAATAAATGTGCAGACCAGTGGGTTCCCCAGGACTTAGCACCCCTGCCTACAAAACTTATAAAACTCACTTCTTGAGTGAAAGGCAATTTAGCATCTCCAGTTCACCTGACGTGCACGTCTTTGGACTGTGCAAGAAACAGAAATGCCACCTCAAAAAAAATAATTAAAACATTGGTTTGATTAAATGCGGCAACAGTAGACAGTCAAAAATGATGGCAGGACAAAAAATATTTTATTATTTTTAATAGTGATTTATTTATTGAGTGTTCGTATCTTTTAACATGTGTTTTACAGCACAGTCTCTTACCCATGATACAGTCACATTAATGCACAGTGCTGTAATAATTTGGCCCAGGGTGTACATTTCTTATGGCAAAATTTAAATCTAAAATCTGTCTCAGGTAGGTCTCTTTCCTCTTCATACTTGGCTATGCCAATTGTTACAATGTTCTGCCCATAATGCACAACCCAAACACATCAAACTTGGCCTTGGTCAGTCAATAGAGTGGGTGTGTCCGCATAAAGTTTACTGGTCACCTGCATTCTAAAGGCAAAAAAGTGATATACTGTGTCATGAGTTTATGAGTCAAGATATTTTATGGGATCACAGTGTAGCAAATTTGACATTGGTCCATACATGTGGACACCTACAGGTTGCAACTGACCCCCTAAATGCAATAATTGATAATTAAGTTCTGATTACTCCAAGTGGTACAATTGTCTGATGAGAGCACTGAGAAATATTGAGTTTGCTCCCAGTGATGCCATCACTATTTGCGAATGGAATCTAAAGGCACTCTTAAATAGGCATACAAGAATCATGCTGCAACTAAACCATACTTTGCTGGTGTGGAACTAGTAACATGCTTTGATTCTTCCAGTAATGGTGTTTCTGATGCGTCAGCAGTGCAATTTTCTCCCCACAGTTTATGGATAGTCGTCGCCCAAAAAATATGTTAATGGAGTTGAACCAGTGGAAGGTTTTTCTGTCAGAGATGCTTTTGTTATTGTGGTCCTTTATTATTTATAGTCCAGTTTGGGGTTTTTTTAGCATTCTTCAGCCATGTGACGGAAACCAAACACAGTTAACTTGTTAGCAGTCATCTGGTACACCATTGCATTTCTCACCGCGTTAAAGATAAATTTGTTACCATCATAGAAAACTCCCACTGAAATTTATCTTCAGCCCAAACAGACAATAGTGCTTGTACTTTGTTAACTTCCCAGTTGATAGTTTGATCTAAATTGTTGTTTTTGGACAGTAAAAAACAATTGGCTTTCTGATCTAAATCATGTTATGACACAGTCATAGTTAGCTTGGCTATGGCCCTTTTTTAGCCCTGGCATCGAGCAGTCTTGGGTATGCGTCACTGTAACTGTAATGGGAAAAAAACGTTGGTTTGCAAGACGCAATAAGAGACGCAATATCTCCCGGCTTCCCACTGCCCTGGCCCTAATCTATAGAGTCACTTCTTCCATTACATCCTGGCCTTTCCACCCAACCGTCCTCTGTGCTGTATTTCTACCCACATGATGAAACACTGTCCTCTCCCAGGTTACCTCCTTGTTCTTATCCTTACACTTTGGAAAAGAAAAAAAAAAAACAGTAACAATACATCCTCCCAATTACTCGTCTGCAACAACTCACCTCTTGCCCCCAGGGCACAGCCAGCTTCCACTCGCACCCGGGGGGAGAAACCTAGTTAAGACACAGAGCCCACGTAAACAGCTTCCCCCGAACGCTTCATTATCTCTATTCTTGTATTCTGTTCTCCTCCTTCTTCTCCATTTGGCCGCCAGTGACGCAATTGCATCGTGACACTCTCCCACAGGACTAGTTTCATCAGCCCCGTTTTACGTGTGCTCAAGCCAGAGTTAAACATTTCACGCCACTAAAGCCCTGCATGATGTGAAACAAGCCCCTGAGAGTGGAGAGGAGGTAAATTAAGGTAATTTCTAGTGTTGTTTGCAGGAGAAACACAGAACAGTCTTTTCTACCAGAGAGATGTTTTTCAAAAGGTGTACAATGTGCTTCCAGAAAGATAAAAATGATAATGTCTGATGTTTATTACGTCTTATGTACAATGCGTACCCTAAATGTGCTCATTAGGAAGCACTTATTCAGCATCTGTAGAACAGCTGCAAGACGAGTCAATTTTTGGATATGGAGTTGAGGATGCTTGAGATGCTTGAAATTAAAAATTGAAATAATATTAATAATAATAAGAAGAAGAAGAAGAAGAAGGATATTAATAAATACAGATGTAGGTGATCAGACAGTTTTCTCCTTTAGAGTTATAAAACTAAGAATTAAATATTGCAGCCAGCCAGTTAGCGTAAAGCAAACTGCAGGCCTGAATCATCATCTCAGACCTGCTGGGATGTGGTTTCTGGCTTACATATAAGATGCTGTCGTCTATGAAAATGTCTAAAATTGGTTAAAAAACAGACTTGCTAACAAAATACTTTGACTTATTGATTGCATTTTCTTTTAAATATCTACATTTACACTGCTCTTTTAATCTTCTTTTATTTCTTTTTAAATATATTCTCTTCATTATTTCCTTTTATTTTGTTACTTCTTAATATTTTTATACTTAATATTGCTGTAAAGCACATGGCCTTGACTTTTTTGACTAAATACCTCCAACGACTGATTGCAGACTTTTCTCCAAATCTCTTTAAGAATTTGTTTTTCCCAGACAGTAATTGTCCAAAGGCTGACGAAAGCCATGCTTTCATTGTGACACGTTTCGCGGAGGCAAGTGTAGGTGAACAATAGGAAAATGTTCTCAACCCGAGCCATTCTGGTTTAATATGTTCCAGTGGGCTTTCTATCACTTCTATTAGCTTCATGCATCACGCTGTTGCTCCCCGTGGAGGAGAGGACCTGAATGGCTATCAGAAATAGAGAGCGCATCTAAGAGCCTTGGAGGCCTTTACAGGCGAGCTAAGACAAGAAAGCTGTCCTGAGGGACTAAACAGTCTCTCTCTCTCTCTCTCTCTCTCTCTCTCTTTCACCCACTCTGAATCTCCTCCTCTCTTTCATTCTCCTCCTTTCTCTTTCTCTCTCTCTCTCTCTTCTCATTCTCCCTCATCACTTATGATGGGCATCGCACTCCTATGCACCTACATCAGAGCACATGTATTATTTACCTCTGCTCGGTAGACTAGGAAAAAAAATATCTGGGGGGATCTGGACAGGTGACAATTCCATCACACGAGTCAGTGTTGCTGTGTGTGAGGACATGGGACAGAGATATGGGGAAAATTAACACTCAAGGCATTTTATACAGTTGTTTTAAGTGTATAAACACAATTTTATTTTTAAATGACAAGACTATTTTTTGTTCTATAATGCCAAATTGGTGTCTCTGATAGCAGGAGTAAAAAAACATCAAAGAAGAGTACAAAAGCATGCTTTAATAGCAATAAATGCAGTTTTTAAAATGTTTTTAAGGCAACAACTTCAGCACCTTACTTATGTTGGGGGATTGCTCATAAGAGATCTATGCATAAATCAATGTTCACTCTGTGGAGCCTGATTTGTTTTCTTGTTCTTGTTCAAGACTGGTGCTTTGTGTCAATGACTATGTGTGTTAGTATTGTTCACTTGCATTTTTATAACATCGTTTATTTTGTTTTTTACTTTTAGGGATCCAATCACGCATCGCGAAGGATCCCTATTGTATCTATGCTGGTTTTTTAATGCTTTAATTTGTGCACTAATTTAATGCACTAATTTGCATAATATGCAAAACCAACTTTCGTGAACTAGTCCCTGGTTTTTCCACAAATCTGCACATGTGTGATCTCGTTGGAATCGCAAGACACTCATTGTCAATAATGATCAAAAACATGTGCAAATTTGCAAACAGCATGGCCGCCATATGCAAATTAAACGTGTTGATTTTTGCATATTACGACTTAAACTGCAATTACTCCAAAGCCTTCAGGTCAATGCTTACCAAACTTTGTAAACACATGCAAGGTATCACTCCAAAGCAGTACCTCAATTACCTCAAACCGGTGCCAAAAAATTTCGATGTGGCAAAAATCATGGTTATCCCAGGCCGGCAATTCTCAAACTTGGTACACTTTTTGACATATGAGATTAGATGATGCAGTTCAAATTTGGTGCACTTTGCCCATTGGGGGGCGCTATAGCACATGTTCAAACATGACAATGGTTTTTCGACATATGAGACATAGAAATAAAACAACTGACTTGCATACACCCTTGATGGATGTCAACTTTAACACCTTAAAGAAATTTTCTTCATAACTTTCTTTCTTTCCAAATACTTTGCATTATTAGGAAATTGTACTTTTACGAACTAGTCATAGGTTTTTTTGACTTCATAATTCTTGTCTAACACGAATCCAAAGAAGCCCACATCACATAATTATCAAAAACATTTGACTTTTATGAACAGCATGGCCAAGACCTGCGAGTAAATTCACGTGGATGTGACGTAATTGACCCTAATGGGCCCAAATTGCTAATGCTGAGTCTGATCTGCACCAAATTTGGTACAGATGTATAATGTGGTACCGCAAGGATGTGTGCAAAATTTCATTGACATTAGCCAATGGGGGGCACTACAGTAGATAATTGCATTTATTGCTATTTTTCGTCCATGGCCTGTATGCTTCAAACCAGTCTAACTCCGTTCAGGATAAAAGAGTGAAACTTGCATGAAATGGTCAGTCTGCTCATTGTTAAACTTTCAAACAACAACTTGTGGCTTTTGGTGACATCACTCTGATTTATGCATAAACTGAAATACACTTTAATTATGGAATTTCTGAAATTATGCATCCCGATTGGAGAAAAATATATGAAAAGCTTCCACATTTGTGTCTTTCAATACCTTGTAAATTTCGTATCGTTTTGTCAAAAAAATGGCTAAACGGTAGGCCAAAATGCATGTATGATAATTACACAAACAAAAGAATTGAATGATAATTTGGGGATTTCAAGGCACATGTCTCAAAATGAACATGTTTATATATTTTCATCATCAGAATAAGCATGCCAAGTTTCCTAAGGTTTGCTGTTTTTTTTGCCAAAAATATAGATTTCAAACCACATTTATGGCTATCGCCTTTAATGGGTGTATCTTGTGATTTCACACTATTGACACTAGGTGTCTTCTTAGAGCTACTTCAGTCAATTTCTGCAAATACCAAAAACATATGAAAAATTGTCTCTGTGCAGCCATAACTTAGTGCTGTGATTTGGAGGACTGGGCGCAAACAGCTTGGACCCTGCTCATTGCTGTTCACTGCTATATTTTTACTAATGTTTTTTAATTGACCTCTAGTGCTACACAGTAATACAAAAAGTAAAATTAAGTAATATTTATGAAGCCGACCGCCACTGAGCCAAGCCGCCGCCATAGAGCCAGCCACCGCTACTGAGACTATGAGCCAAGCCACTGCCGCAGAGCCGCTGGGCCAAGCCGCCGCGGCAGAGCCGCTGAGCCAAGCCACTACCACAGAGCCACTGAAGCAAGCCGCGACAGAGCCACTGAGCCAAGCCACCACAAGCCACTCCCATGCAGGCCTAACAACTGCCTCAGCCTCCCGTCCCGGGCTCCCCAAGGTTCTGTCACATCCCCAGTGCCTTAAATTGCCTTAAAGATGAAAGAAGGCTTTTATGTTGACTGGGGGTGTGGCCTCATCCCTGGCCAGGGAGATTAGTAAAAGCTCCCAGCTGGCCAGGGATGAGGCACTGATTATGTGCAGGTGATTTGTGTTTGTGTGCACTGTTAAAAGCCCGCTTGTGTTTCTCTATATTGTTGGTTCTCCCTCACTCACACCCCTGGGTTTGGTTTCGTTCGGGTTCCCCTGTTGGTTTTGTGTTTTCAGGCCCTCGTGCCATTTACTTTGCATTATTATCAATGACAGGAAAGAGAAAGAAAGCTGCCAGTCTGGTTTTGAGGCCAAACGGGCTCACCCCAAACGTGACACTGTGCAAAACCACAGCCCCTTCAGACCTCTTGTGTATTTTGGTCTTTGATACTTTTTGTTAAATCAACCCTTTCAGGCATTTTTAATTGAGACATCTCAATCATAAATAGTGATCCTCTGAAAAGCTAAACTTGGAAAATCACATTTAAGAATTCCACCACATCCCATCAGTGTTGTGTTTTATTACTGCACAGCAGACCACAGTTTAAGAGGTAAAGAGTGAGCTTGTTGAAATATCTGTTTTTCTACTGTGCTGTGAGACTGTGAGGCATGCCACCGGATGATGGAGTGACCTGCACACAAATATGTGCATGTGCACACACACAGGTTTTCCTGGTCACACATATACAGCCGGCATTACCTGCACAGAAGTCCTCATTCTACTTCGCAGAAAACTACTACTACTACTACACACACACACACATATATGTGTGTGTGTGTTTGTGTTAATAAATAATATAATATACACTCATATAAAAGATGTATATTCTGTCCTGGCTGACAGATAGCGAACAAATTTGAGAGACCCAGTAGATTTGACTTAAACTGCTTTACTGAATCCTCCCTTTTTCTCCTTTATAAAACTGCAACACAGATGAAATACACAGTGTAACAATTGAAATTAAATATATACAACACCCTGATTTGTCAACACAACAAATAGCAATAAGGGTTCACACACAAACACAGCATATAACTCAAACGAGCTTGACAATGGACTGAATTAGCCAAAGCAGCTAAACTAGCCCCTTGCTAACGGTTAGCTTCACGATTAGCATAGTTAACACGGTTTTCTTGGCTTAAAATAAATGCCTCAAACATCTTCTTCCAGATCACAGTAACACAAATAACTACAATAAACATTTGCATCCATACTCACTGTTGGTTCCACTCTAAGGCTCAGGCAACCAACTCTCTGTGGTGGAGCACCTGTAACCTATGTATGAACACTGAAAATTCCTGGCCATTAAAACACAGTAACTCAAATTACCACCAGGGGGAAACTTAACCCTTCCAGTCACTGAAAGGAGTCAGAACAATATATATTATAATATACATAATATTTGTGTTCCGGAAACAACAGAAAATGCAGTATCTAAATGCAAAATGTTGTAAAAATGTTTTTATTTGGAAAATAGACATCAGTGACATCCAAATTGTGCCTACAGTGGGTAACACTTTACAATAAGGGTACATGAATAATCATGTACTAATGCCTAAATTAATACTCAATTCATCACATACTAA
>JBBPCY010071880.1:0-11503 GCA_037974405.1 Brachyalestes nurse | reverse complement strand
AAGTAAAGTACAGATACGTAAAAATTTACTTAAGTACAGTAACGAAGTACAAATACTTTGTTACATTCCACCACTGCCTAAGAGTGCGTTATTCAGATGTTTTCAGACTCTCTGGGACAGGCTTCTCTTTTATTGTAGTTTAACTAAGTTTTTTGCTGATTGCCGCACAGGATCGTCACGCATCCTCACATCAGTTTGCTCAGTAGCCTTAAGTATAAATGTCATATCGCTTGCTTCAGCCTTTCAAATTCTCTTAGACTGCTCTTTTTTCATTCGTCTTTGTGTCAATCAAATGCATTAACCTGCTCAGGCTATTATTACTTAATAAACTACTAATGTTTTAGCTGCCTTAAGACTTATCAGCAAAAACAAAAAGTACTGAGTTACTCTGAGCTTCTTAATACATCTGTCTTAAGCGCATGAGGCCGAGGTTTGGTATAAAATTAAATGAAAAATGCGAAGTGTGAGCAACAGCAAAGCAGACCACAGGCAGAACCCAAAGAACAGAATGAAACTGATCCCAAATGTGAGTGACTAAAACTGGACATATTCAAGGAACTGAGTCAGAGGAGCTGGGTGGTAAATGGCTACTGCTTTGGTTTTTCATGTGTATTGTTTTGAAAAGGTCTCATGTAATCAACTGAGGGGGAAAAAACTCCAAAATGCTGAATGTCAAGATTTTAAAAGTTACATGCGCTGGTGGGCTGTATCCTACTTAAGAGTATTTTCAGTCTAAACACAATACTTTCAAAGTCTGTGGTCCGATGTACAGACTTCATTAAAAGATATTTTGAGGTTTGAAAAGTGTCCTGTTTCTATTTGATGGTCATGTAAATGCACAGTGTGAGTTCATTCAGTGGCACCCAGAGGAGGGGCTCGGCTCTCAGAATGAAGCTGAATTTTAACATGCACCTGGATGGAGCATTGAGTAGAATAGCTTGAAGCCGAAGGGAGAACGAAATGGATAAACTGTAAATGGCATCTGCAATGCCAAATGCTGAGAGGCTGTGGAAATTCCACTGTGAGAAGTGTGTGAGAATCAATTAGAGACACTCGCCATGCTTTCTACAGCAAACAGATTAACCGAAAGCATGTGTGCGTAAATGTGTATCTTTATAAACATGTGGGCACATAACTGTGAGGGTATGTAAGGGGGGGTGGGGGTGGCGAGAGGAGGGGGAGTGAGAGAAAGAAAACGAGGGAGGTACAGGGAAAGATACAGAGAGAGAGAGTAGCAGATGGATCATTCATTCCCTAACCCGTTTGTAGAGATCACTGTAAAACCTTTCGAATAAAGGAGAACTTGAATCCCCCTGTAATTAAGACTCTCTGTGCAACCTTATTGATGCCGTTCCTATTCACATCTGAGCAGCATCTCCTTCAACCCATTAAAGGAGCCTACAACCAGGGTCTAATATGTTATTTAATGTGCTATGAAATAATTTGTAGTGCAGCATCCCATCCCTCAGCCACATTAGCTTATTCAGAATTCATGATTTTGTTTGCTTCTGTCTACAACCACTCAAAGAGTGATAAAGAAATCTGCTGAGGTACAGACTATTAAATACAGATAAAATATTCAGCAATATATACAAAAGGCCACCTAGAAACAGCTGTGGGCTCCTCCCACCTCCAGGATACTTTATCATAAAGGCATTTTCCTTCTCTTTAAGCTGGGAGATCTCATTCTCACCAATGCAAGATGCGAGTAGGTATGGTAACCGTAGTTGTAGTGATTGTTCCTTGTGTTGTGATGTTCCATGTGTTGTGTGTTCCTTGAGTTTGATTAATCTAAAATGTGATATATCATATATATACATACATATAGATATATGTGTTTGTGTGTTTGTGTAGGTATGTGTATATATATATATACAAACCTGAGAGAAGTCAACTAGTCAAATGTTTTTTTTCCTCTCTCTGTGTGTGCTTATGTACACAATGCAGTCTCTGCCTCTGATTGGCTGAAAGCTGGCAGGCGTTCCTTGACATAACCAAATTTTTATTGTTCCTTCATAAAAAGGGGTGATACCGTTGGCGCGAGTGGAATCTAAACACGAGACCACAACAAGACGAAAGCCACGGCAGCAGAGAACACAGACACACATCACATGTGTGGAGAAACTTCACTCTAGAAACACAAACAGCACGGAGACCTGCACAATCTGCAAGTACAGTAACAGTACCGGCGTTCTGCATAGCATTCGCTAGCTAACACGCTAATGCTAGCTAACATGGCTAACGCTAGGTAACGTGGCTAACGCTAGCACTGCAGGGAGTCATCCTGCCGCAGCTTAAACTGAGCATGGGCACCGGGACGGTTATATTAGGGCCGACTTTTAAAAATCATTAATTTTATCCCCCACCAGCGATTTATATGAGTGAAACAGGCGAGATGTCGCGTGCAGCATGTGCGCCCCCCGCCCCAGGAAAACACTCTCTCACACCCCCACCTTGTTCCAGAACCCCCAGATTAAAATGCTTCTGACGTCCGTGCTTGTCTGTACATTGTCTTAAACTGCAGCTTTTAGATTGACTTAGTTCTATCACTGCTATTGCTGAAACATTTTTTAAAAATTTTTCCCTCAGCAATTTTTTATTGTGACCACTACTGCACATGAACAGTTTTACAAAGTTTTGCTGTAAATACTTTTACCACAAAAACTGTGTGATTAGTTTAAATAATTAGAGAGCTTGTAATTAATTAGATTGATATGTAATTGCTTAATATGCGTTATTATCACATTAACACATAATGTTATTGCACATTAACACAGTTTTTTATTACTATTATTTTGAAAGTTTGTTGCTTTTTGTGCTCAGCCACTTCACCCCACTCTAACAGGGACACTTGCTACTGAACACAGACTGTTTCTGCTGCTCCCTGATAAAAGAAAATGTTTCTGCTGGTACCTGTTCAGAAAAAAAAGAAAACCAATTGATAAATGTTAACTTGCTGTTATAATGTTATAATATTATGATTGTGGCTCTGTACTCTGAGGGTAACTACTTTTTCTATAACTATCTAGATAATGCCCTGGCACTGGCAAATAGCTTTCGTTTTATATTTGCTTTAATTGCATTAACCCTCTGAGGTCCGAGGCCTTTCTGGCACTTTGAGGCAGTTTGCTACACCTTTACATTTTTAAGTATTTCATCTCACTAAAAACATCTCTGAAAAAGGTGACACATATGGTTACATTCTGGAAAACCTCAGCTATAATAATAAAGGCAGAGTCATTTTACAAGTGAAATCATGCAAGTGAAATTGGAATGAGATTAATTTGAGTTAAGGCCCCACGGTGGTACGGTGGGTAGCGGGTGGGTAACCAGAGACCCCTCTCTTGACCCCTCAACCCTAGAAAGGATTAAGCAGTGAATGAATGAAGGAATGAGCTTAAACTTGTCTCCTTATTTTTGAGTTTTGTATTTGCAGTCTTCTTATTTGACATAAATACGTTTTACAGGCGTTAAAAAGTCTGGAGTCAGTATTTAATAGAATGACATGCTGATGAATTTAGTATATTATGGTGTGCCACATTCTGCTGACCACAGCACAGCACACAGTGTGAACAGTGTGAAATTATTTCTCTGTATTTAACCCATACACCAAGCCAAGCAGCTGGCAGCCAGCAATGCAGTGCCCGGGGAGCCGTGTGTGGGGACAGTACCTTGCTCAAGAGCACCTCAGTTGAAGTCCTGGGGTTTAAACCCAAGACCTTCTGATCGCAGGGGCAAATCCCTAACGATTTCACCAGCTGCCCCTGAAATCAACGGCTGCAACATTTATTAGTGGCATTTTTCTTGTCGGAGTAGTTGCTGACTGCACCTAATGTCTTAATGTCCGATTATTTATATACTCTCTTTCATTCTGTCTGCACTTGTGGTCTTGTGATTTTTGTTCTGTTCTTGTGTTGCTTCATGGTCCTGGAGGATGTGTGGTTTTACCGTGTGTGCGTTGTTGAAATGACAATAAATACCTACTTGACTTGAACATAAAAGAATTCCTTGTTGGAGTCTGGATGGTGTGGTCCAGTCTGACTCAGCTCTGGTTCTCCTCAGTTCTGGTTCTCCTCAGCTGTGCGCTCCAGTCGCGCCACTCCGCGCGCGTGGACTCTGCGTGGCTCCACCCCTTCTCCACGCTGAGCCAATCATCTGTCCGGCCCTCCGCCGGCGCGCGCGTGGACTCTGCGTGGCTCCACCCATTCTCCACGCTGAGCCAATCATCTGCCTGGCCCCCCGCCGGCGCGCGCCGGATTTGCAACTCCAACTCGTCCTGGAGCCTTAAAACCCAAAACATCAACAAAGCTGCAGAGCCGCGGGAGCCATGGAGCAGCGGCAACGACCTCAGGTAGCTGCTCACACACTCGAGTCAGGATGTAAAGGCTCTCGGTGTGTGTGTGAGTGTGTGTGTCTGTGAGTGAGTGTGTGTGTGTGCGTGTGTGTCTGTGAGTGTGTGTGTGTGTGTGTGTGTGTGTGAACAGCAGGGAGCATGTAGGTCAGAGACACTGACCCGGGAGACCCTGACTGTAGTGCATCAGATGGAGGAGACCATCGGAGCAAGCTGGAGCTTCTCAGGGCTCTTGGTCCACTGTACGTCTATCGTTTTGGGTTGTTTTTTTTTTCAAAGAACTTTAGTTTTTCTTCGCTTATTTTCTTCGCTCAACATTTTTAATTTATGATTTACAGGGAAGGATGAAACTAAAGAGTCCCACTGTACGTGTCATTTTTTAACGTCGTCCTTTCGGATTTTTAATTTTTTTTTTCCTCTCAGTAATTCACAGTGTTGATTTCTTTTCTTCTCGTTTCTTTTCTTCTCTTCCACTCCTCCCTCCAGTCCCTGAAGTCTGAGCTGTAGTCCCGGCATGTCCGAGGAGGACGTGTCCGTCGTGAGGAACCGCACGGACCCGGGACACGTGGGACGCGCGTTGGGCTCGGGTGCGCGACCCGCCTGGGCCATCGCCGTGCTGGCCAGCGTGCTGATCTTCACCACCGTGGTGGACGTGCTGGGGAACCTGCTGGTCATCATCTCGGTGTTCCGCAACCGCAAGCTGAGGAACGCAGGTGAGCCACGCGTGTTCCTGCAGGAGCGCCAGGTGTAGAAAAGTTACATTATCGACAACATGAAGGAGAGCGAAGGCAGCAAGAATGTGATTGATAACTTGATCATAAAACAATTCCAGTGCACGGAGAGACTGTAGAGATGTTGTTTATGGGGTATTATTCTTGTTGGAGTCTGGATGGTGAGTCAGTCTGGTTCTCCTCAGCCTTGTGCTCTTCTTTCTCAGACGACAGTATAAATAGCAGTTTATTAAAAGTTACATTATAGACAAAATGAAGGGGAGCGAAGGCAACATGACCTAGAACTTGACTTGATCATAAAACAATTCCAGTGCACAGAAAGATTGTAGAAATGTTGTTTATGGGGTATTATTGTAGTTGGAGTCTGGATGGTGCGGTCCAGTCTAAGTTCTCTTCAGCCTTGTGCTCTTCATGCTCCGACAGCAGTATAAATAGCAGTTTATTAAAAGTTACATTATAGACAAAATGAAGGGGAGCGAAGGCAACATGAATGGGATGAGAAATCAAAGAGAGTCATCAGTTATGAAAGGTGAAATGGCACAGTTAACTCAACATTGGTTGCAGAACTTCAGCTCGTTAGGATTCACCAGACAGTTTCTTGTGTGTGACATAGGGCCCAGTGTGGTTAAAATGTATAACTCAATATATGTAAACCCTTTAATAACAAACAGGATATACAGTCGTATGTCAAAGTCTGGGTGTCTCTGGTTAAATGACATGTTTTGTTGTTTTTTTTTTGCTGAAAATACTGCAGGAGCTGTCAGTGCACCTGAGTTTAAAGCTTAAAAGAAGTGTATGGTCACCTTTATATATACTTGAATCCTCTACAATAGAACGAGGTGTCATTTCTGAGATTTCTTTCATACTTTCATATGAATGGACAGAGTTAGAGCTTGTCTAGTGTCTTTTTGGGGGATGAAATAGTCAGGATTATGTGGATTTTGAGAGTCAGTATGTGTTGTAGATACTGATTTAAAAATGTTAACAGCAGAAACTGTTCGTGACCTACTGATAATACATTTGAACACACTGCACTGTAGGCAGCCCTTCACTCAGGGGAATGGGTTCAATACGGATAACTCTAGTAATTTCCTCCGGGATCAGATAAAAAAATTAACAAAATAAAAATGCCAGTCTCAGAGTGGTGCGATCAGATGTGTGAAGGGTAATGGCAGAAACACTTCAGTAATAGTTAGAGAAGACTAGTCATTCTGCAGTTTGGCCTAAAATATATATTTTACAATACATTCATGGCAGGGTGTTGTTAGGTAAAGACAATTATCAACACAACATTTTAAAGGTGATTTGAATATGCAGCAGAGTCTCCTAAAGCATTTTTGTATTATGGGTTTTCTTGAGGAACCCTTGATCATTTATAAGTTCTTACAGGAAACTGTAACCATCTAACGGAGTTCCACAAGCACTGTGCTTGAACTTTAGGTTCCTGGAAGGAACCCTTAGGTTTTTGAGGAAGTCCCCAAACATTTTTGTGGGCGTCTAGATGAGCTTACAGGTCTGAAAGGGGTTATTTTAAGAAACCTACAATTTGCTGGATATATATCTAACAATTGTCACCATTACATATAGTGGTGAATGAAAGTCTATGGTGTGGCATGGCAGTGGTGAGTGAACGTGTGTGGCATGGCAGTGGTGAATGAAAGTGTGTGGTGTGGCACGGCAGTGGTGAATGAAAGTGTGTGGTGTGGCACGGCAGTGGTGAATGAAAGTGTGTGACATGGCAGTGGTGAATGAAAGTGTGTAGTGTGGCACGGCAGTGGTGAATGAAAGTGTGTGGCATGGCAATGGTGAATGAAAGTGTGTGGTGTGGCACGGCAGTGGTGAATGAAAGTGTGTGGCAGTGGTGAGTGAACGTGTGTGGTGTGGCATGGCAGTGGTGAATGAAAGTGTGTGGTGTGGCATGGCAGTGGTGAGTGAACGTGTGTGATGTGGCATGGCAGTGGTGAGTGAACGTGTGTGGCAGTGGTGAGTGAACGTGTGTGGTGTGGCACGGCAGTGGTGAATGAAAGTGTGTGGTGTAGCACGGCAGTGGTGAATGAAAGTGTGTGGTGTGGCACGGCAGTGGTGAATGAAAGTGTGTGGTGTAGCATGGCAGTGGTGAGTGAACGTGTGTGGCATGGCAGTGGTATGTGTAAGAAGGCATGTGCCCAAGTTGCCATTGCTCACGTGTGACTGAACATGAGCGTTGTGAATGAATTATGCAGAGCATGAATTAACTCTCAGCCTCATTAGCCGGGAGCTTATGCTTTTTTAATGTGGTGGAGCGGGATTTGCTCCTGGCTTGAAAAGAGCCCACAATTATAACTTGCCAGCTAATTTGGATGCTCTGAGATAAGAAACATGCTTTGTTCACAGTTGTTGATGTGCCTTTTAATGGCGTTTTTCTCTGCTAGTCTGAAAGACAACAGTATGAATAACTTTTTTTAAATGTTACATTATAGGCAATGAATGAGAGCACAGGCAACATGAATGGGATGAGGAAACAAAGAGAGTCAGCAGTGGTGAAAGGTGAAAAGACACAGTTAACATGGACTCATCAACTAGTTGCAGAACTTTAGCTGTTTCTTCATTAGGATCCACCAGGCAGTTTCTTTTGTGCAACCTAAGACTGGACAATATGGTTAAAATGTACAACTCAATATATTTAAACCCTTTACAGGGTTCCAGACAAAATAAAAACCTTAGGAGCTCCTAAACACAAAATATTTGGGCGCCAAACCATTTTTGGGGAGCCATAATTTCTGTCAAATGTGATATAAATAAGAAAAATATTGTCACGGTACATTTTGTCTCCGGTCTTACCCCATGTGAAGAGCATTAAAACTAAACAAGAAATCACGACATGGACTAAATTGTTGCCAAAGTAAAACACTATAGTCTCATATAGTTAATGTTTATTTATCCTATATTTTAGAACGCGCTCTCGATAGAGCCGATTCGGTTGCAAATGAGTTGGTTCTTTGACTAAATTTGGGAAAACAAAGAGCCGTTTGGGCATAGACATAAAATATTACTAGACTGACCAGACATAAAATATTACTAGACTGACCAGACATAAAATATTACTAGACGCCGCATGACCAGCTGCATCGTACGTCAACATCGCCGCCATATTGCGAGAGGCACTGCTGTGGAGTGAGTAGTGGATAAAGATGCTTCATGCATGTTCTGCATGGGGCTGTACGCTCTAAACCGGATACCGAGGGATTACATTTCATAAGTAAGGCTGAACAATTGTTCTGAATATATTTGCCCATTTTAAAATCTCGTTTTATAAACCTTAACCCTAGCTAAGCCAGGCTAAGCTATCACAGCTATGCATTCCTGTGTTCAAGTCAGCCTCCAAACAACGTTTTGGCTAAACGTAAGCAATATAATACTGGAATTTATAATGACCAAATATAATCAAAACAGTTGTTCAGCCTTACCAGGGTTTCTCATTCTGCACATTTTGAGAAAGCTGTCCTGTGATGTGTGCCGTGCTAGTTTGGTAACAGATGCTGAACCGGCATCATATGGTCAAAGCTACCACTTGCTGTCATTAAAACACAGTGGAGGTTTAATGCTTCCTTCTGAGAGGACAGTCAAGGTGGTTAAAGTAGCGGAGCATGTTGTCTGACAATCAGCATCAGGGCAAGCAGTCACTGTATCTCTGATCAGTCATCATTTTAAGCTTGTCTTGTATCAATCTTCCATGAACTAAGACTGCAGCACACTCCAAGACTAAACACTCTTACAGAGTGGCAACACACTGAAAAAGCTGTGTAAGAAAAAGTGTGTGAGAAAGGAATGACTGAAATGTTTTCAGAAATTATTTCTTAAGCCCATGTGTATGCAATAAAATGTTTGTATTTTTGTCACAGAATCTTATTATGTTTTCATTAGAAAACCACGTCTACCTGTATTAATTTAGATGGACGCACTGAAGGATCGTGTGAACTGGGAACAGTGAATGCGGCGTCTACCCTGTATGTCTATGCGTTTGTGAACCAAAGGAGCCGGATCTTCTTAGTGATCTGATCCAAATGCTCTGACTCATTAAAAAGAATCGAAATTCCCATAACTAGTCACGTGATAGTGTAGTAAGAACGACTCGGGTTGAGCGTATCTGCACATTGTGAGATGTTACTTTTCTTGTACTTTTATTTTAATTTCTCTTGGTTTTGAGAGACGATTGCCATTGGCGACTGAACTGAAAAAACTCGTAAAATAAAAAATCTAGTCGCATTGGCGACCATTTTAATCGCCATCTGGAGCCCTGCTTTAGTAACAAACAGGATATACAGTCGTGTGTCAAAGTCTGAGTGCCTCTGGTTAAATTATATGTTTTGTTGGTTTTGGTTGAAAATAGTACACATGTTCTACAGGGAACACACTTCTGCTCATTTGAACACACAATTACTGTTAATATACTAACGAGACAGGGACTGGCCCTGGGCAGGATAGGCTCCGGGTACCCTAGTAATTAAGCTGTTACAGAAAATGAATGAATGACACCTTAACATACTGAAAAATATCAAACAAAAACAGCATTATGTTTTATTTTTTCCTATTTGGTAAACAGAAAGTGCTGAAATTTGGAGAATTTCACTGTATAGCAGTGTTTGTTAAACTGGGGTCCCTGATAACTGGTTAGAGAAGCATTGCTTTGGATGATGTGTACTTATTCTCACTGAGAAAATCAACAAAACATACCAGGTGACTGAGAGCTCAGACTGCGGCAGTGCATCTTGATATTTATGTATTCTTTCTTAAATGACAAAGTGCTTTTTTTTTTAATTGGAAGAGCCGTAACAGTCATTGTTAAATTCTATGAAACTAGAACCTATCATTAACTTTCATAGTTGATTCTGAATGGCCTAAACTACAAATGATAGAATTGAATAAGGTCTGTTTGTCACTCAGTAAATATTCGGATGAGTCGCATTTCTTTTGTACTGCAGACCACACTTTTTTCCTTTCAGCACTTGCAATTAATACAGTGATGCAGGGCTCTCAGTATCTGATCGAGGACCCACAGATCTGATGGTGGGGTTATCCAATGTACTGCATTCACAATTTTTGTATAAATTGCCAAAAAGTCATCACGATTTTACTGAATATTTTACACATAATCTTTAGCCCAGCACTAGAGTGCCCTCTTACTCGTTGGAGGGGGCTGTTCTGAAAACTGATCATATTCCTAATGAGAAGAGATTTGCATGTCACCAAATAAATCCCTAGATCCTCTTAGTAGCTAAATGGCGCAGCTATTAAAACACATAAAATGACATAAAATATATTGAAGCACTCAGAATTGACAGCAAATCTAAAAGCCTGTCAAGCAGTGGACTCATGTGTACAGAAGTCAGTTCATTCATGAATAGAACTTGATCTCTACATTGCTGAGCAATATATATATATATATATACCAATAAATACCAAGAAGTAGATCAACATTACGGAGGTGAAACTCTTGCTCAGCAATGTAGAGATCAAATATATATATATATATATATATATGTATATATTAGGGGTGAGTAATACATGCTCAAATTATATCTAATTTTTTTAAAGGAAAATTTTGCAGAGTACTATAGCCAATGAAGTTTAGAGCTCTGCAATGCAACGTTACATATGTTTGGTATAATAGGCTTCCATAAAAGAGGGAAAAAAGATACCTGCAAAGCAATAATATACTCCTACGCTATAAATAGTTTTGTAAATGTTTACATTGTGTGTTAATAAGAATTATTTGGAGTGTTCAAGCTCAGTTTATCCTGCACTCACAACACATATGGAGGCATTTCTTATTTTTTTACACACACACACACTGCAGTAGTTCAGAAAAGAATAGCAACCTGTGCATTTTACACACACACACACACGCACACACACACACACACACACACATTGTACAGTGAACAGAAAAAAAAAAGAAAATTGGTCTCTTATTTTTTCCATGGTTGTATATTCTGTTGTTATAACAGTAATCGTCCCACCTCCAGATATATACATTCTATATCATGGCCATAAAATACATAAAGAAATGAATGGATAAATGAATCTTTCAGTTCAAGGTCCTTCTCGCACTCTCAAAACGTTTTCCACATAAAATGGAGTTACATGGTGTTCTACCTGTGTGAAGCTTCTACTTGAGTGATGTAATTTCAGCAGAAGAGGCTGTGCGTACCCTTGACGTCACCTCTGAGGACGAGTAGCAGAGTACTACAATTGACAGGACCAAAGTGGAAAGTAGGTGGCAGGTGGTTATACCTTTTTATCTGAGAAAGCCAAGGCTTTCATCCAGTGAAGGGCAAACTCAATGCTTCAGCAGAGTATTGGATAACGCCATGCTTCCAACTCTGTGGACCCAGTTTGGGGAAGAACCTTTTCTATTCCAGCAGGACTGTGTCCCAGAACA
>JBBPCY010071879.1:0-11504 GCA_037974405.1 Brachyalestes nurse | reverse complement strand
CACTTATGGAGAGATCTCAGAATTGCTGTTGGGAGAAGGCACCCTTCAAATCTGAGAGACCTTGAGCAGGTTGCAAATGATGGGTGGGCAAAAATTCCAGGTAAGGTGTAAAAAGCTTGTTGATGGTTACAGGAAGCGATTGGTTTCAGTTATTTTTTCTAAACGGTGTGCAACCAAATATTAAGTTGAGTGTGCCAATAATTTTGTCTGGACCATTTTTTGAGTTTTGTGTGAAATTATGTCAAATGTGGAAAAATTTCAGGGGTACCAACACTTTTGTAGACGTCTGTATATATCAGAGGTGCTCTAACACTCTCACAGATACAGACTGGATAGTAAGATCAGGTCTGACTGCACACAAGTTAACAAGTTCCAAAAACACTCCACAAATAATTTCAGCCAGAAAGGCCAAACAGTCCTTTCACAGAAAGAGTGACAGTGACACCTAGTGTTTAAAATCTGCACCTACACTTTAAAATGCAATATTCAGTATAATTACATTTCCAACTATAATAACAAAAACTGGAACAATTGTAGTTTTGACCATAAACATCATTCCCTAAATGCATTTTAACTTCATTTTCAGCTTAAGTGGAAAAGAATACTTCACTGGACGCCGCTTAAAGTTATTTCAATACAAACTAAAGATGAGCTTTAGGAAAGAGCAAAGCAATATAAAGAGTTAGTGTGTTTAAAAGCAAAATACACTGTTAATTATTGTAAAAGGAACATTTCCATGTGATTCTGTATATTACATTATACTATATCATTATACATGGTTCTACAGTGATGTATCTAGAACAGACCGAGAAGTGAGCTACACTGGGGAAGGTGAAAGTAAGAGTAAGATTGAACCGCAGAAAATGAGGAAGTGAGTTGTTTTCACAACAGAAGACTGAAAGAGCATCACTTGTTTGTTCCACAATGAAGAGAATCTACGTTCTGCTGCTGGTTCTTTCAGTACCGATCTCTGTTCTAGCAGGTAAGAGTCTTTTTATCCCGGCTCTGGTTCAGGAGTTCTGTTCACTCCGCGGGTCCAGTATATAGCTACATATTAATATAGCCTATAAATAAAACACAGATTGTTCTGCCTGGACCAGTTTTCTCCTCTTCTAAACTAAGTTCGGGTTCACCGCGGGTGCGGGTCGCATCTCCCCGGTTCTGGTTCGGCAGTTCTGGTTCCTCGGCATGGCGGTGGGAGTTCAGCCCGACCGAACTGGAGCGCGGGGAGAAAGCGGGACTCCGTGCTGTGCTTAAAGACCCATCCGAACCGAACTGGACAAAGATACCGTCCTTTCGCAGAAAAAAGTCGAGAGTTGAATTAACTCCCACAGAGTTGATTTTAACACTTTTTGAGGGTTATATAGTTCCACACTTTCCGGAGTAAAATTAACACCATGAGTTGCTTCTTTAACTCTTTAGTTGAAGTTACCTAATGGGAGTAGAAAAACACCAATCCGAGTTACATGTTTTACTCTAGGAGTTTTGTTAGTTTCGCTCCTTAAAGAAGTTTAAAAACAAGAATTAATTCCATCCAAAATATAATTCCAAAACATCTTTTAATTTTGCCCTCATACAATTACATTAAAACATTGTAAATGAAGGTTGTATGAAACATAAAACCATTGTAGGAACTTTATATATCAAATGGTTTATGAACCTTACCTGAAGCTCACTTCGTGATACTACAAATGCATGATGGTGATCATCAAACCTCTCTGTGAACAGCTTGTGTGTTAATTAGACTTGATCAACAAGTTCTTTGGCATGCCTTCCACAATTGCACTGCAACTCTGTACTCTACACAACTTTAACCCAGTTAGTTGAGAAAACATCTTTTGATGTTTCAAAATGTTATCATATAAAGCATTTCATTGTCCACCACATTCTTGTCTCCGGGAAAAAATATTTCATTGGTCCATGTTTGTTTAGTTTGAAGCTGAAAGTCCCCCAATTACACGCAACGGCCATCTGATGCTTCTTAGCAAGTTATTTTTTAAAAATCTTCTGTTTGGCTTCAAACCTCATAGAACACATAGGGCCAATCTTTCTGATAGTAGATGGGTAGTGGCTCATAAAATGATGCTTAGGCAACAAGTTCTTTTGTGTATACAACAATCAAATGCTTTAAATATATTATCATACTCAATGTGAGAGATGGTGAAAAAGCTATGTTCAATATTTCAGGTAGCAACAGTAACAAAGTCCAGTTTTTGTATTTTGGGGAAAGCTATTGCCAGCACTCCCCAAAATAATCATTGTTAGTTGATTTTTGTGCTCTAAAAATTCATAATCAAAACCATAAACCCTGGACAGCAAATCCTGCTCTGAAATAAAGCTATTTGATTTCCTACAGGGCAACACCCTATTGAAGATCCTGCATTATATCAAATTAATAGTTGTTACAAACATGAAATCACTTCAGTGAATAAAGTACTGATTTTTTTTTTCCAAACCATACAGTGACTTCACTTATTGGTTTTCACAGAGACACTTGCAATCTCTCTTCCATGAAGGATCACTTTAGGATCATCCTCACTGAATACTGTTTTTTCTAAACACTCCTTTTTCTAAAAAGTGACAGAAATGACAGTTACTGAACAACTCATTAAAACCACGAAAGTTGTTCATTCCTGCATCTCCAGTGATCTGAGATATTGTACCATACCCTTCATTTTCCACTTATGGGTGGTTGCAATATAACATCAAAACCATACTTGTGCATGGAAAAGTGACAACAAATGAATGTTCTTTAAAACCAAATTAAATTCTTGGGGCATGTTTCTTAAGATAAAGTGAAGACAGACAATTTTATGTATGCCATTTAAAATAACTTCCATCATAAAAATCCCAGTATACTTTAAGTTCAGATTTAAACTCTTCTTTTAGGAAAGCACAAATGTCTTGATTTCTGCTCATCAACTTCAATGTTTCAGAAAGTGGTACATATACAAAAGTATCCCTTACTAGTACTTGATCATAATACCAGATTTTGGATTTCACCTGTTATCATATATCGTTATTTTCATATCTCAGTGCTATTTCAAATGGTTCTACAACACCCATTTTAAGTTGAAGAATTTATTTTATTTCCAGTGTTGAATTCTGTAAATGGATTTTCTTAATTTTTTAAAAAGATTGCTCCCTGCAAGCATCAACCTCAAGCTACCCTTCAACGGTAACTGATCCTTTAGTGAGGGGAAGAGCATAACTATTCCAAGAGCATACTCTTCTTTGACTGCTTTTTTAGAAACTGATCCTGAGAAGAAGATTAAATTAGTGACCTAAATCCTCACAATGGATAATTAGTTCTTTGGCACAAAAGATTATTAACACACACTAATCCATGATTGCCAATCATGTGATACAAGAGAATGTTTTGTCTTCTTGTTGCATCTGTGAGTGTTTTTGTTGTTTGATACACCTTTTTACATTTTATGGCATTTAGCTGATGCTTTTATCCAAAGCGACTTCCATTCCCTACCTACAGGGGGCAGTTTCTTTACTGAGCTAAAACCTAAATCTTATCATCTAAATCTTATTGTCTAACAAGTTTGCTAAATATTTCAACATCAATTTCTGTATCTGTTGCATCCATGTATGAAATTCTTGCATCTGGTGGCAGGAAAAACGACTGGAAAAGATAATAAAAGTGAATATGCATTTGATGCCATCACTGTTTGCCATAAGTATTGACACAATCTATTCTGCCAGAGGGAATGTGCATTGTTTATCTACTGCTTGTCCCCAAAAGCTGTTACAGACTAAATAGAACCTCAAATAAAACTGCATTCAACTATTTATTAAGCATTTTTTGTTATCAGTGTAAAATGACCTTTTTCATGGAATTGCTGAAGATCAAACTCATCCAACTTCACATACCTTTGCTGTTTGTGCTAAATCGACCTAAAACAGGTTTTCACACAGTAAAAACACAATATAACAGTCTACATGCAACTCCATGTTAAAGTGTTATTAATAAAGTAGGAAAAGGTAATAAACTGTGTGGTGGCTACCAACAATATCGAACTAAGCCCTTGAACGCATGTGCTTTGTGAACACTCCTGGCCTTAAGGGGATTCATGTAAATGTATTCATGTCTTTTCTTTGTGCATACCATACGCATTTAAAAACTTGTGTGAGTTTTGCATGACTGCACATACCATGAGGAACAGCCCGAGGGGAGGAAAATGCCACCAACTCTTCTCCTTCATTTTCAAGTGAAGTCAGTGGATGGAGCTTAATTAAATCTCTTCAGAGTTGGACTTACACGGCTGCAATCAACTCTTTTAAATAAATCCAACACTGAATACCATTTATATCAGAATGTGTTAATTTTCAACTCTTCAGTTTGTGCTGTGTTCTGCTCCAAATATTTGCTCAATGGACCATAAAACGGACTGAATAAGTAAATAAGTACAATTCCCTGCAATCCGGAATAATAATTAATAAATGTTATCATAATCAGAATCACAACTAAACTCAACGGACTCCCCTTATTATTACTGCCGGTTCTTTAGCACAAGAGAAGTTTGGATCATCCAATAAAAATGTGCAAATATTTAATCAGGGATCAGACCGAGAACAAACAGAATCTTGGAATGGGAATGTGTGTTTTAAACCCGTTCTCATGACTTTTTGTGCAGCCATCACGAACTACAATTTAATCGAAATACATGCTGCGGCCACGATTTAGGGCTTTTTTTCGTTCTAGGACAATGCTTTACTTTTTCATGCTAGGACGCTTCACCACCCCATGTATTTTAATGCGCAGTGTGTAACATCGCCAGTATCTGCGCTAACTACATCGTGATCGCAGTACGTATTTTGTTTAAATTGTATTTCGTGATGGCTGCACGAAAACTCGTGAGTCTGGGCTCGTGTTTTATATGTGTAAATGTTTAGCAGCAGTTGAGTATAAATATACAGCAAATCTGTAAATATATGCTCAGTCATGCCCAGTTCGGGTGTGTGTTATGGGATTGGGGGGCACAGTGTGTTGAGGAGTCTGATGGCTTGTAGATAAAGGCTGTTGCACAGTTTGGCTAATTTGGGCTTTAATGATTTGTTTAATACCATCTGGTGACAGTAGTCTGTGTGGGAGCTGTGAGGAGCCTATGTAAGGGGTGTGAGGAGTCTGTGTGAGGGGTTTGAGGAGTCACATGGCACACACTGATTTATGGTGTTACTATAAATGTTCATTGGCGACATATTGCTCTAGTAAACAGTCTCCACTCATCTTCTGCATCTCTTGCAGGTTCTCACACTTTGAGCCTGGACATAACTTACATTAAAGGAGAAACACCGTTTCCAGATTTAAGCTCCACAGTTATGTTGGACGACGTCACAGTTGGACACCTTGATTCTGAGAAGAACACTGTGGTTTCCAGAGGTCTATATAAAACAGAAGAAGATGAGGGTGTTATTGACCCCAAACATCTCATGATCATAAGTTCCAATGCGCGTGACGACTTTAAAGGCAGATATCTCTATATAACCAAACACTTAAATTTTACAGAAAGTAAGTAAAATACTTTTTGCAAAAACATGAACTGTACAGTGATATTAAACCAAACCTTCTAACTTTCTTTGTAATTCAGCATCCAGTTACTGATTCATTTATAACTGATACATAATAATTAACAGATGATTCATAGTAGATAATTCACAGCAGATCATTCATGTGAATAACTCTTAGCAAATACTGAATCGTTTTGGTGGTTTTTATGACTTGAACACCACTAACTGGAATGACCCACAGTGTTTTTGTAAGTTATTTATAACATAGTCAGAGTGCTGCTTTGTCACATTTTGAACAGCCTCATCCAAACCCACAACATTTTCTAACAAACTGAAATAAAGTGCATCACTAATAGAGACTGAATAATAATCTTTTAGCTTATGAGACCATCCTGTCTTATTGTTTACATTCTTTCTTTTACTTCTGTTTAAGGAGTTTATGTTCAGCAGGCTCTGGCAACGTGTGAATTGATGGACGACGATACGCCTGGACCTCTTATCTATAAAAAAGCGTTTGAAGGCATCACACAAGATGAATTTAGGTTTTATGAAGGCAAACTTACATATCAGAGTTTTTTTTTAAATTTCACAGCAGAAGAGCTAAAAATAATTGTAAATTTAAACCAGTGGCGTGTTGAGAACCTCTACTACCCAGTGTGCATCAAAACCCTCCGGGGCTACCTGATAAAGAGAGGGAATCAAGTGAAAAGGAGAGGTAAGATACATCACTCAAAAAACACATTTAGCCTACCTACTTAGTAATGAACCAAAAAACAAGTCAAATATACAATTACGTCGTCCTTTTTTAGCTTTAGCATTAGACCTATGAGGGTAACTAAACTAACATGTAATTAAAGCTTCTACCACACCCAGGATACCACAGGTAAATTAATCATTTAGTGCTGGCCAGTATACTGGTTTTTATTATTGTTATGATATGAATTTTTCTTATACCACAGTACCAGTTTAAAATTAAAAACGTTTGGAAAGTGGCGCCGCTGGAGACTGTTTTCACTGCTGCACCGGTAGGAGAAGGGAACTTTTCATTTAAACAAGCAGTGAAGCTCTGTGTGAGAGTTGTGGCATGGCAGATAAACAGCGGATTTCTTTTGTTTTTTAGCATTTTTTTGTGCATGTAATTTCTCAAAAATACTTTCATATACAGTAACACGTGTATAGTCTTAAGTGGTTAGCTCTTCGTGTCCTGGCGCGGACATACATAGCATTTAGTCCGACAAAGATGATACATTCGCAAAAAAGCAATTAATAATAGTAACAACAACTTTATGTATACAGCAGATACCATGGATCAGAGTGCAGCTCAGAGTACTTCACATGAACGCCATTCCAATACAGAACACGTTTACATGTTTTTTAAATTTATATAACTTTACTTCTATGGGACATAAGAATGCCAGACAAAGCTCGGAATGAAATACCGTAAATGAGAATGACGACCAAACACAGAATGCCTTGTTGCAGAAGACCACCACCAGAATCCCCCAACCTCTGTTGTGTTACAGATTGCTGAACATCTCCATAAAGTGGACAACAAACATTTCTCTGCTGATTCACTACATTTACATCTAAATACAAACCTTCCCATGTGTTTGTTGATGTGGGAATCATGTTCCCTCTTTGCAGTGAAGCCCAGAGTGAGGCTCATCCAGAGAAGACTCTCAGTGTCGGGGTGGGATGGGGTGACCTGCCTGGCCACTGGTTTTTACCCCCGTCACATCAACCTGACCATCCTCAGGGACGGACAGCCAGTGTCTGACCACCTGATCACTGGAGGAGACCTGCTGCCCAACGGAGACGGAACCTACCAGATGAGGAAGAACCTGGAGCTCAGGGAAGAAGAACTGAAGAAGCACAGCTACACTTGCAGAGTCTCCCACCTCAGTCTGGACAACAAGCTGGACGTTAATTTAGGTACTGAACTTAAACCTGCAGAATAAAGTTCCTCAACTGATACTGGACTTTTTGATAACTGTTTATAATGTGTGTTTCAGGTCTTGTTCTTAGCTCTGTGTTGGTTACTCTGTTCTTGGTGTGTGTGATGGGAGCCATCACCGGGATCCTTTACAGGAGAAAGCGTGCAGGTGAGAGAGAAGATCAGAAGAAACGGCAGCTTTTGTAAACATGTACTAAAATTTGATACTAATGTGGTTGATACTAAGTTCCTCTGATGAATTTCTCTGATCATCCTCTCCTTATTGTCTCCTCCTGCAGCTTCTTCTCACTGTGAATATTTAGCTTCCTACTGTAAGTACTTTATAATATTAAAGATTTAGTTAAGTTTGTTAAGACACATCTTGAGGCAAAGTCTGTGTAAAAAACACACTTCTCATGCCGTATACTACAGCATGCAACTGAAAAAGAGGGTTATTACCAATAATATCATGGCTATAATTGGGTCACAGTAGATCTATGATGTTCCTGGTGAGAACTCATGACCCCCAGAGTTCTTTTGCTTTTATAGAGTAGTTCTACACAACACAGACCACAGGAGACCAAAGAAAACTTTGCTTCTAATGTGATTTGATATCAGTGTCTCCTTCCAGAGAGAAAAGTTGGTTCTTCTGTTGTTTAAATGGAGGTGTGGACGTGCAGCAGTGTGAAGCTGAATTAGCTTCTTCAATTCCCCTCAGATTTCCCAGAATATGCTTTTCTGTACAGAATATGCTTTTTTGCCCATTTGGAAAGCGTTTCCTGTCTCGTCTGTCGGTGTGGGTTCTGTTAGGTTTCTTAAATTCATCAATCTGCTGTTATCGAAATCTGGGGTGGTCTGGAGTGTGATGTGAGCCTGCTGTCACACTCCTCTTCCAAATTGGACCAAGCGGCTAACAGTGTGAATAAAATTCTCAAAAGATTTATTTCTGTTCTGCATGCCAAAGAAAACATCATGTTCTGTGGCAGTGGGGACACGGTTCGATATGCATAATCATATGCCCAGTAAGATTAGCAATAGAGTCAGAGAACATTTGTTTGCTTAGCCAGCTGAGTGACCAGGTTCAGGAGCTTCAGTGTGAAGACCACCAGACTCGCCCACAACTGCAGTGTTTCAGCATCTAATCGCTTTAAGTTCATAGTTTCTGTGATTGGCTGCTAAAGAAGAAGCAGGTCATTTTTTAGATTAAGGCTATCAAAATGAACTCAAGCAACTCTTGGAAATTGCTTTTAAGAAAATGTATATAAAGTTGTTCTTTTAAGATATTTAGGAGGTTGCTTCTTTGGAAATGTTTCTACATTGGGTCCCAGCTGCTGCTCCTCAACTTCTTTATTCCTGTAAAAAGTGAAAGTATTTTATGATGCTGGCACCGAGCCACGCACAAGTGTAGTGTGTACATGCACATACCAGGCACTTACCCACCTCTGAGGAGTGCACTTTACAGTAAAGAAAATAATCAGAATTAAAGTTTAATCTAAATGTAATTTCTAGATAAACTAGTATTACAAAGACAACATGAGCTAACAAATTACGTAAAATGCCTGATTTTACAGTATTTCACTTCACTAAAATACACTCACCTTTCAGTATCTCCTGCACCACCAGTGTGATATAAATAAATGCTAGAATATGCTGTAATATACACTCACAGTGTGAGAGAGATTTTTTATATTCTGTTTTCAGGCACAGATGGACTAAGACTTTTGCTGCCTGCTCCCAAAACCTTAACATTCGACATCCCCATCAGGAGCAACAGCACCCAGAGCACATCCACGACTCCCTGATTCAACCCGTGCCTAACAGTGCTATATAACAATGTCTACCAATATCTTTGTATTATCTGTCCCGGGTAATCATAAATACACACATGCATGAATAATCTCTTTTCTCTTTTCTTAGTGGTGTGTAATGTGATCACTGTGAAAACAGTGTGACTGCACACGTTCCTAAGCATTCCACAAACATGGTTTCAACTAGAAAGTCCAATCAACAGTCCTAAAACAGAAAGAGTAACAGTGACACCTAGTGCTTAAAGCCTGGCCTTTAAAATTAAAAACTTTAATGATTCTTGTTTTAATCCCAGACTGAAATCATTGTGGTCACATTTTTTCTGCTTTCAGCTTGAGAAAAAATGAGACGCCTGTTTGTATTTGTTAGACTTGTAAACATGTACTGCTTAAAATTAAATAAAACTGTTAATTGAAAGAGTATATTTCAGATGTTTCAGGTGTTTGGGAAGCTAAATAACAAGCACTTCTCAGTATTCCGACACGCAACATTAAGGCTCATCACTTTATCATTTTTTTTGGTGTGTTGTTTATTTCTATAATTTTTTCAACAAAAGAAAAAGCATACAAACCCTCAAGAGCAAAAATGGGAAAAAAAATAGACACACTGCGCTACTATACAGGTGCCCGACTAACCACTAGAAACAACCACCAGCTGAAGAGAATGGACATGATTGAGAAAGGGCTGCCAAATTTTAGAAAACATTACACTAGAACTATGAAGAGGGTATTTAATCTTTTCAAGCTTCATAAAGGTTAGGGCATCCTTTATCGAGAGGGAAGGACAGGGAGGGTTTGGGCTCCGCCAGCGCATAGGAGGAGGGCGGGGTTGATTGTCACAGTCATCATATATCAGCTATTAAAAGGCGCTGATCGAAACAGTTGACACAGAAATGTTCGTAATTAGTGTCAGATGTCATCTATGTGGACAGTAGAGGTGAAATCAGCATAACCTTGAAGTGAGACAACTTTATTTGTTTTTCATATCCAAAAGTACATTTTGAGGCATCTCATGTTTTTCTTCTAACTCATTACACTAAGGGTTGAAAGTAAAATAATTATTACCATTTTGAAGTATAAAGAGAAAGCTACAATTTAGTTTTTTAGTTTTTTCTTAGCTAGGTTATTACATGTGGGGACTAGCCTCCAAAACAGGTAAAAATGTCAGTTGGGATAGGTTGTCACATTTTTTTCAGGGGTTGGTGGTCACGCATGCTACAGTGCATCATGTGCAAGGGGTTGGTCCACAAAGACCACACTCCTGGGTCCTCATCTATCAAGCGTATGTAAGCCCAGACCTGTGCAAAGCGTGCATGTGGAATTTATGGACTTGTACAAATGTGCATAAATATACGCACACCCCTGACCACACAGACGCACAACACCCAGCACTAAGAAACCAAACCTTCCAGGAAATGATTCCAGGAAATTAAGGAAACTTAAGAGGAAAAGTATATAAGGGGTTTGGCATATTTTCAGGGGTAAATTAAGGTAAAGTTAAGCACATTTTAAGTATATTGTGTTTCATAGTGCAGTGGTAGAATTGCGAAATTGCATGTTCGAACATCGCAACAATGTGACAATGCAACAATGTGACCATCTATTTTGAATGTAATTTGATTCATAATTACTAAATGTATTAATTAGTGTAATTGGCATAAGAGATGCGCATATAAAAGCATACATGGGACATGTGTTTCAAAAGTTAACATGGCTTATCTTGCACTGCTTGAAGATTTAGCAAACCATGTGCACCGGAGGGAGCGAATATTCAGGGAGCGAATATTCAGAGAGTGAGTATTGAGTGTTAAGAGAGCAAGTATTCGGAGAGTGAGTATTGAGTGCTTAGAGAGTGAGTATTTGGAGAGTGAGTATTGAGTGTTTAGAGAGCGAGTATTTGGAGAGTGAGTATTCAGAGAGTGAGCATTGAGTGTTCAGAGAGTGAGTATTCAGAGAGTGAGTATTGAGTGTTCAGGGAGCGAGTATTCGGAGAGTGAGTATTGAGTGTTTAGAGAGCGAGTATTCGGAGAGTGAGTATTGAGTGTTTAGAGAGCGAGCATTGAGTGTTCAGGAAGCGAGTATTCGGAGAGTGAGTATTGAGTGTTTAGAGAGCGAGTATTCGGAGAGTGAGTATTGAGTGTTTAGAGAGCGAGCATTGAGTGTTCAGGAAGCGAGTATTCGGAGAGTGAGTATTGAGTGTTTAGAGAGCGAGTATTCGGAGAGTGAGTATTGAGTGTTTAGAGAGC
>JBBPCY010071878.1:0-11507 GCA_037974405.1 Brachyalestes nurse | reverse complement strand
GAATTACTTTGAAATGACAGTAACAAGTAATAAATAACGCATTACAGTTTTGAAGTAACTTGCCCAACACTGGTTGTCATGAAATGTATGTTTTGTGTACACAGCTTTATAAATTCTGGCCTCTAGTGTAGAGTTAGTATTATCGAAGTGTAACCAAAAAATAAAACTCACCCCATCACCTTTTTCATCAACCTTTTCACCAAATACTATATTATTAACATCACCATATATTATAAATTCTAGTGACTAATCCACAAATACGCTATAACTTCAACGTCAAGTATTTCATACGATGCCAAAGTAGAAATATGAGGTGCATTTGAGCTGTACTGATGCTAGAAAAAGAACTTTTAAGTTTAACCATTTACCATTTCTTTTTGTCATCCATTTACCAGGCATGTATTGTACATCAACCAGCCACTGATGCCCTACATTTATAGTCTATGAACACTGGCAGAAGAATAGCGCCCCCTAGTGGAGTGGCACCACCATATGCATGTGCTGCCACAATAACATATTTTAAAAACATTTTCCTTCACATTTCATTTAAATGTAGTTTTTAGTTTGTGAGCTCCATGCATGTGGATACTACATTTCTGGGGGTGCTATAAAGAAGCTAAGCATGTTCCAGGTTAGCTATAGCACCCCTTGTGCCCCTGCATACACTTCCAAAATTTAAATTCTGTTATTGGATGGTCCTGAGGAATCAGTGACTCCTACCTTGGGAATGATGCCAAAGAAAATCAAACGGTCAAATCATTATTTAAGCCAAACCTAAGGAGCATGAAGCTGAATGTTGCAAAATATGCACTGCAAATTAGAAAGTAGTTTTTTATATTAAGAAATCTTTACAGGAATTTGTCTCTTTTTGTCTCATCTTGTCTCCTAACAACAGAAGATGGTGTTTGGATAGAAATATTAGCTTGTAGGCAGAGCGGTGCAGAGTAATTATTCCATTCTGTAATCTGGATGCTGACATGACTTTATTATGGCAAAAAGAAAATGTTTAAAGTGGTAAGGCTCAGAATCTCTGAAAATGTCCCACACTCTGCTGGAGAGCATTACTCTTTGATTAAGAGAGGTTGGTACTAACTTTGTGAAAGCAGATGTTCTAGCATCTGGTTGACACTCTGGTTGACAGATGCAGAAATTAATGTGAAAGTAATCAGCGTGTCCGAACAGAATGTTGTTGGAAACGGTTTCTGTAATTTGAATTCTGTAATTCAAAGATATACAATAAGCAGCAGTGTTAAAACAATCAGAGTTATGTGATTTTGTTTTTTTGTGATTTTGTTTTTCATTTTCATAATCTCTTATCTAGTATAATCCCCTTTTAAATCCACAAGCGTCTGCAGGATCTGGAGAGGTCCTGTATAGGCAAATGATCTCAGATCTCCAGTTTCATTAAACATTCTTGGAGAAGATCCTGTAACTGGCTGTTATATTTGCAAAAGTTGTTTGGGAGGTTACAAAGTATTAACTGAAACTGTGCAACTGAATATTAGAAAAAATATTTCATGATAAGTTTTTTTTCGTTCAGTCTTTGTACTTCAGATAAAGGTTTGATGTTTTGTCTGCCTCACTTCAAACTTATGTATATTAATAATAAAGAAGTGACATTTAAAGTTGTTTCCATGTAGCCAACTGACCTGTGCTAAGGGTGAACCGCTACTATATGCCTCACCACCAGAGAAACATGCATTTGACATTGGTGGAATTTATTTAGCAGTTAGCGTTCTCAAGTGAAGGGGTGCCCAGACGTCCTTGGCTGGAGGGCCATGTAATGTAATCCACAGTTGATGGCTAGCCGTGGGCCACAAAATAACAAGACGATCTGTGTGTGCTGTGTATAATGTGGTACTTGCGGTACAAATCTGATATCTCAGCCAAACGTGGATGTCATCCAGCAGACCGCACAAAACGTCTTCACAGGTCCAATTTAGCCCGAGGCCGTGATTTGGATGGCCAGGAAAAATGACTTCTCTGCGTAAGTAAACTCATTCTGGAAATACCAACGCAATATTTAAGGTATCAACAGTTTACTACTTTTCTTTTATTCATTCGTTCTGGGCTGAGAGTGGAAAAGATGGATGGATTCTAATATGAACACATGTTTTTTGTGTGCCTCCTGTTTGAACACATTTTCTTTATTTTATGATGAGTGTGCTAACATTCTGGACTAAAAAGGTTGTTTCAGAAGCACCTCAGAGAATACTTTTTGTCATTTTAGCTTGATGAGCACCTTTTTGTCATGAATGGAGAGACAATGGGGCAGGATGTATGTTTAGATCTTAATTAACAGAAGGGAAAAACAGGGAGTAACACCGACAAACAAATCTAACTAAGAAAATACACAAATCGATATACAAAGACACCAACTGGGAAGGAGAGGAGGCAAGCTACACATGGTGACAGCAAAGCGGAGGAATTAGGAATCATGATGGGGTTGATTAGAAAAAAGGGTGGAGGTAAATCAGGGAAAATGTGATTAATACTGCCTAGAACCTATAGGTCTGACAGCATAATAAAATAATATCATGTTGTTTGGCAACAACTACCTGACACTTCCACCTCTACAGTCAAGGGGGAAAAAGTACAGAGAGAAAGTTCCATGGTATGGATACTGTAAATTGCTCAAATACACATAGAAATATGGACCCACAATAATAAATACTAAAAATAAAGTTTAAAGATAATGTGTAAAAGTGAAAAAATATATATTTTAACAAAGTTTTCTTTGATTTATTGGCTTTTGATGTGGTGGTGTAAGATGCAGCAACTAATTAGGTGTACTAGTCCTCGCACAAAAACAAACTAAATAAGTGTGGGCGGTATATATTAATTCTAATTAAACTGATATGTTTAACAGATTGGCAAGAGAAAAAAGAAAAATCTCTCTTACATTTCTCTTGGAAATGTAATGGAATGAATGTCAAGTGTAATAATAAGTGTAATAAGTGTAATAATGGAGCAGAACATCAACTTCATGAAGCATAATTATTCATATAATTGATTACATTTGCAATTTTGTTTTAGAATTGCATTGAAAATATATTTTGTGAACACATGTGGTTGAATTAAAAGCTTCATAACTTCATCATTTTATGCTTGTTTCATAAAATATAGCATAAAGTTCAAATAAAACTCTCCAGAAAATACTCTGAAACAGCTTTGTACTAAAACACTATGCCATATACACAAAATTCAGTAGTCAGAAAGAGAGGTATAAACACCACAGATAAATAAATAAAACTACTGCTGAAGTAGTTTACTAGTTGACACAAATAGTGGTTTGGAGTTGCACTCTTAATTGACTCTTATTGCATGTAATAGTGACATAATTAGTAAAATTGCACATGATAAGACCACTGCACATACATGCATTGCACATAAGTAGTGACATAAGTGACATAAATTGTGACATAAATAGTGATTTGCAAATGAAAAGACTATTGCGCATAAATTATTGTACATAATAATGATACTGCGTGTAAAGAAAACGAGGCTTAGCACATAATAAGAAACTGCACATTTGAGAAGTAGCAGGTTATTGCACAGATTATTGTGTGAGTGTGTGACGGGGAAGGAGTTAGAGAGTCTGAAAGCAGTGGGGAACAAGTATTTTCTGTGGCGCTCTGAAGAGTGGCTGATCAGCTTTGTCCAAGATGGACTAAAGTCTAGACAATATTCTCCTTTCAGCTACAGTTTCCACAATGGCAAGTTCCTCATCCACCACCAAACCTGCATTCCTGATCAGTGTGTGGAGTCTCTTGGTGTCTGCCACCTTCATGCTGCCACCCCACCACACCACAGCACTGAAAATGGTACCGGCCACTACAGACTAATTGAGCATTCACAACATAGTGATGCAGACTCTAAAAGATTAGCATCTCCGTAGAACGTACAGCCTACGTTGACTTAACCAGTCTACTTTAACCAGTCCATCTTATTATCCATGAGTACATCAAGGTACTTGTAGTCCATGAAGGTACCATGATCTTCTTAGGTCCTTGTTAAGTCCTTAAGTTCTTTTGTCTTGTTGATGTTGAGATTGAGCCAATTCAGCTCACACCAGTCAGCAAAACTTTTCACTGCCGTCTTATATTCTGAGTTGATCCCATGCATGATACAACCAACTATTTCTAAGTCATCTGAGAATTTCTGCAGATGGCAACCCTTTGTGTTTTACTTGAAGTTGAATGTATACAGGGTGCAGAGAAACAGAGACAGAACTGTTCCCTAACAAGCTCCTGTACTACACAGCCCTGTAACTGCATGTACTGTGGCCTTTCAGTCAGATAATCCACAAGACTAGGGGAGCATGGACCTGTATAGCAGACAGCTTTCCCTCCAGTTGGGCTGGCTGAATGATGTTGAAGGCACTGGAGAAATAAAAGAACATGATCCTCAGGGATCCTCCTAGCTTATCTAGGTTGCTGTAGTCATGGTGCTGCAGGTAGATGATTGCACCATTAGCTCCAATCTTTGCCTGGTAGACGAACTAAAGGAGATCTAGTGCTGGCCTAACCAAGGGGCGGAGGGTGTCTTTAATGTCTTTGTAGTTGAGGAAGCAGAATTTGGGTACAGTGTTATCAGCACATAAGTCGATACATTTACATTTAAGGCATTTAACAGACACTTTTATCCAAAGCGACTCCCATTTCCTATCTACAGGGGACATTCTCCCTGGAGCAACTTGGGGTTAGGGGTCTTACTCAGGTGGTAAGATGAAGGATTCAAATCCATGACTTCTTGGTCCGAGTATGGGTGGCATTATTAGACCACTTGGCAACCACCACCCTCTGATATACTCTGTGACACAGTCTATGAGGCTATCAGGGTCCTTGTCATGTGACTTAAAAGCCTCCCAGTCTGTAGCCTCCAGGCAGTCCTGCAGGGCTGCACTGGCCTTTTTGACCACTCCCTCACTGCCTTGACAGTGGCTGGATGCCTCTTCACCAGTGGTCGGTTGGTGGGTAGGAGGTGCAGCAGGTTGTGGTCAGATCTGCCCAGAGGTGCGATGGCTGTGCAGCTGTAGGCCTCTTTGACATTAGTATACGGCAAGTCCGGTGTATTATTCTCTCTGGTCGGAAAGTCCATAAACTGTGTGAAGGTTTTAAATCAGAAAGACATGGTTGAAGTCTCAGAGGATATGAATGAAAGCATCCGGGTGCTTCGTCACGCACCCGATGGCCGTTCTGGACTTTTAGTTTATGAGACATGCCCATGACGTGACGAAAGTTTAGGCAGCTCAAAATCTCAGACAATTCTAAAATTCCGGCCGGACACAGGACTCAAAAAGAGGACATGTCTGGGGAAAAGAGGACGTCTGGTCACCCTAGTTTTCCACTATCATGCCAAATTCCGTCTGCCCAAACACACAAAAAGCCAGCGATGTCCACCGCAGAGTCAGGAATACACTTATGCAGCCACATTTCAGAGAAGCACATCAAACTGCACTCATGAAATTCCCTGTTGTATCTGACTCGTGCGGTAAGCTTGTCCATCTTATTGTCCAGTGACCTCACATTGCCCATGATACTGGAGGGAAGATTCAGCTTGTTTCGCCTCCTCCTGCTCGACTGTTGCCCATTCCTTGCTGCTTTTTTTCCTCAACCCTTTGCTCCTCTGTGGCACCCCCTTTTTGTCTTCCATCTCTGTATCTCTGAGGGAATGTCTGAGATGATCTCTCTGTGCTTTGTTCAGGTTACAAGTGTAAACAAAGAGCCAGTCGTCGTTGAGGGCAAAGTTCACTAATACTAAATATACTTTTGTAATTTCAAAGATGGGACATGAAGTAGTTCATGCCTGCACACTCATTCTTCACATACTACAAATATTTGCTGATACTTAAAGTAATGATAACTAGCGTCTACTTAAATATTTAGTGTTAACTGATTGCCTTAAATTAATTAAGTACAACTAACTCAAAAATAATGTGTTAGGAATAAACAAATAACACATTTGAACATGGTTGGGAGGATTACTTTAAAAAGTATTCCAATATAGATACTAATTGCCTGGTAAGATTTTTTTAGTCAATTACCTAATTCAAGGGTCATAATATTAAAGTGAAGAATGCATGTCTGTGGTAGCATATTCCTCTTTATTTCAAATATATTTTAACAATGTAATCCTGCTAATCATCCTCATTTTTAACAAATCGGATTGCATCTTTTTTCCCTGTAACTTTAACAGAATGCAGTTACTTTTTTGTATCCTAATTATGTTGTGCCATTCCATGTAGTCCATTACTCCCCAAGTCTACTTCTGAGCTACTGAAACATCTGTGCTTCACTGGAAATACTCACTGATGAAAGCACTACATGCATCACAGAAAACCTCCGAACAATTACTGGACTCCTCCATCATTTACAAACACCTGGCTGTAAAATGATCAGTATCACCAGCGCAGGGGAGCACACAGGTATTGTGTGTTTGTATCAGAGTATTCAAAAGCTAATCAAATGCCACCACCAATGATTAACCTTTAGATTAGTCACACAGGATGGAACAGTAAATTGCAATACAAAACATTGCCATGGTTAATATTATAAATACTATCCAAATGCCTCCAAACAAAGCCTAGCATGAATATGAAATGGTATATTCAAAAATGAACTTTACTACAAAATAACTGAGCTAATCAACTGAAACATCAACATATTTGTCTGGCATACAGCTCCCTAACCACTCTGCAGCTGGTGGCCTAGTGGTTAGGGAGTTGCCCCTCTGACCAGAAGGCTGTGGGTTTGAATCCCAGTACAGCTAGTGACACTACTGAGGTACCTATGAGCAAGGCACCGTCCCCACAGGGCAGACACATGATCACGTTCCTGTTCATCTGATGTGTATGTTTTTCGAATGTAAATGGTAGTTAACTGCATTTTTGCAGGAGTTTCCTCTAACTCTTCAAATGTTATTCTTATTCCTGAGTGTTCAACTGTCTGTTAACTGCAAAACTGTCCTTCTCCTCATGTGTATAGGTTATCAAAGATTTCAAAAATGAGTAAATCCTGAGAGAATCATGGAGCATACACTCCCACATGCAGAATGAGTCAGGGTGGCTGTGAGTGGCAGGTTTGAAATGGAAATGAGGTTAGATTGAGGACTGACGTGTAACTTAAATGGCTCTTCCTGACTTTTAAACAGTGCTCACTTTTATACAGCAGTAGTATCAATGCAGCAGAAATGCCAGCAAGTACGAACGATAATTACTCTCACACACATGTCATGAAGACTTGTCTACAGAGATTAAGTCAGCTTTCCTCCCGACTTGAGATGTGTCAGTCAAGGTTAACCCATGACTCCACTATAACAATAATTCTACATTAACCATCAATCTGAACGACTGCCATCAAACACAGTCCCATTAAAGTTATCTTCATTTTTACGCCTATCGTTGTACATTTCTGACTTAAAGACAATAAATGTATTATCAGATGTCTCAAAAATTCTATTTCTAATGATATCATCATTCTTACATCATGGGCCTCTGAGGTCAGGCATGATTTGTCATTTGGTGACATGGCAAAGCATGGCATGAAAAGTTTATTTTATATTTTATATTTTACACTGAGGTCTTTTAGCGCTTTAGGCATAAACTATGTTTAAAAATCGAATCAGTTCAAAAATCAATTTGTCAGACATATTTTGATACGCAAATAAAACTGCAGAAGAAAAGGTAAAATAAAAAAAAGCCAAAGTCAAACAGTCAACTGGAGGCAGGGTCCTGGGTGCCCAGGTCTCACTGATGCTAGCCTGTCTGGTCTGATCCCACAGAACAGCTTCTGTTAATGCTAGCACAGATAGAAAGGTATCAGAACACACACTGCATCACAGCTTGCTACATATTGGACTGTGTAGCTGCAGATCAGTCAGATAAGCTGTACCCTTACTGACCCCTGTCCACCAACAGAAGTGCCTACAAGGGGTAGTGAGCATCAGAACTGGGCCATGAAGAAATTAAAGAAGTTGGCTAGGTCTGATAAATAACATTTTCTTTCAGGTGTGCGTGTATCACTTACATGGGGTAGAGATGGCACCAGGAAGCACTATGGAGATAAAAGCAAGCAGAGACGGTGTGATGCCCTGGGCAGTGTTCTCTTGATAGACTCTGGGTCATGGCATTTAACTTGGAAGATATTAAGGGTGTGCTGATAACGACTTGGTGTCAGATACTGCAGCACACCTTGAGAGCTCTTGTGGAATCCATGCTTCGACGGATCAGAGCTATTTTTGAAACACAGAGGGGACCTACACAAAATAATGCTGGTGGTTTTAATGTTATGGCTGGTTGGTCTATGCAAGTCGTGTATTTATATATTTATCTATGATGTGCTCATAATGAATTATTTGTGCTCATTAATGAAATATTCAAAACCCATTCCATTTTGTGTGTTTGTTTATCATTAAAACTATGCTAAACTGCATTCCACGGATTTTCTACAGATTCTACAGACAGGCAATACTTACTATCATCACAAATGAGTCTGAGCTTACATGTGAAAGAAGTGTGAAATCCACTAAATCAGTTTGATGAGTATGTGTTAAATATATATCATTTATGAAGCAGAGATTGCATTTCAGGTATGTAAAGACGTCATAATTCAGGTATTTCTCAGGAAAAATGTATGTAAGAAAATATGTGTAAACTTTGGAGCAGCGGCATTTTGAAAAATGCCAATGATTTCTCAAATAGATGAAAACAGATGTCCTGATACTAATGGCGAACGACTACACAACCTCAGGGGACAGCAAATTCATTTTATTTAGAAGATTATTTATCAATGGTGCTAAATATGCTTCTGTTGAAAGGACCATCACTTTGTATTGAAAAAAGTTTGCTATATTTTGTCAAGTTGAGGTGGCCGAGTGGTGAGGGAGTTACCCTTACCATCAGAAGGTTGTAGGTTCAAATAGGTGTAGGGTAGGTGCCCCCCCATTAGTGGCAGCCCACTGCTTCACTTGGTGAATGGGTTAAAGAGTTTTGCATTGTTCATGCTCTGTGCTGTGGTGTGTTCACGCATGACTATAAGTGGCCATTTTACTTTATAGAAATAAATATGTACTGGGTGGTCCTGTCACAGTGTAGTATGTCTTATACAACAGAGTATATTATTGCTATTATCAGTATTTCTAGAATACTCGACAACTGCATGTGCATATTTTACTCATTTATTTTACCAATTGCTTGATTTTTCTTAATGTTGCTTCAAAACTATTTTTGCAAATATGTACATATAGTCATGCAGCCTGATGTTCCAATTAATTTACAAACATTTCCAATGTTATGATGCACATACTGTAATGCAATGTTTTTGCCATATTATGGGAAAATGTCTTAAACAACGAAAAAAAAAATAGCTGCTTGGAATTAACATGATTCATCTGCAACATTCAGTTGCACATGAATAAAATGCATTACGCCAACACAGCCCTTGCCGAAAGACGTAAATGGAAAGACAGCAACTGTGTTGACGCAACATATTTTATTCATGTGCAACCAGTTGAGACATTTGAGTCATATAAATTCAAAGCACCAATTTTTCTCAAGACCCAGGCAGTGCCTAGTTTTAATTCACTCACACACTTTAAGTGTTTAATTCTGTCCATCAATCTTGCCAGGCTCAGGAAGCCCCGCATCAGTTGGTGTGTAGGCTGATTAAATGGGCTCCAGCTTTAATGCCAACACACACAAGTGTTCATGGCAACACAAAGCTAATGATAATCAAGCAGTAATGAGCAGTAATTATGTGGACACAGCCATGCAAACTAGGCTTTATTCCCACTTCTCCACACTGTCACATGTGAAGCGTACAAAACCTTTGTGACCTTTGCCAAGTGTTAATCAAGACTTTATTTTCAAACGAGTGCTTGGGTACTATACCGAAATTTCATTTATGTAGCTGGGTAAATTGTCCTTGCTGTCTTGTTGCTGACGGGGCCCTTTTCAGACATGCAGCTCAAGTTTGATTTTTCAGCATGTCTGACTTGAGTAGGACAGAGTTTCTGCCATTTGAAGCACAAAGAGTCATATAAAATCTTAATTGAGTCAAAGCCACATTTGTAGGTGGTTTCTAATATGATTCAAATCATTTCTCTGGACATGCAACTTAGTTTGACCAGTTTTTTTTTTGTGGTTTGAGGTCTAATCAAATTTGATCACTTGCAACTTGACAGAAAATCAGAAAAATGGTTCCACTGTTTTTACAAGTCAAAGAATGTTTTCTTTTATGTTACACTAAATAGACCTCCTTTGCTAATTGTACGTCTTTCCCTGCCTATTACCTTTTCTCTTTACATGGAAAATGGAAGGGTTGGTCAAACAGAATGCCAGCTTTGTATAAAAGTGCCATCTTAAACAGATGGTATCCTGTTTCTGCCAGGTGGCACAGGTATGGTGTTGACATGGTTGGAGAAGCAGGTATTTGTCAAAGTAAACAGGCATGGAGAGCTGGGCAGTGACCCACAGCAAGTCGATACACTGCTGACATATGTCATCAGCACATGTGGTAATAGACATCGACAAACTAGCTGACCATCCGTCTTACTTGGTCAGGGGTGTCAGGCCCCGCTCCTTTCATGGAGACTCAGTGAAGAACCATCAAAGAGATCTTGTTTCTGGAAAGTGGAAAAAACTTGGTGCTTTCATATTAGATTTAGTCCCGCTCATGTCCATTTTTTATTCAGAGGAGAAAGGGCAGGACACGGTGGGCATTGACATCACTGCTACAATTCATAGCACAGAACACCTTTGGTACTCTGCTCTTCATCATCATGATGTTAGTCATTTGTAAACCTGACATTTTTGACAGTACTTTGCAAGTCATGGCATTGAAATTCTGTAAAAAGGACTCTTTCTTTTAGTGACCGAGACCCCTTCCAGATGTTTTTCTCTACTCTTTCTACTGGGTATGTAATATGACAGCAGTTATTTCATTTTTAAACTTTTTATTTTGTTGCTTTCATTTTGCCATTTTAAATATTAAGTAAATACTGTTGAATAATAGAGTAAAATAAATAAAATAAATCTCAACGTCTCAAGGTTTCGTTCTCATTCAAATCTAGCAGATGGTGCTTTTTCATGCCACAGTGCAAATCACCATTCCGTGACAAGAACACTGGAGGTACGTCCCATTACCATAGCAATGTTGCTGCTGTACACTATGAGTGGGTTTTAAATATTTCCATGTTTTCCACTTTCCATCTAATGCCAACCATGTTCCATTTGTGGGTCATGTAGCTTGTAACTGGGTTTCTACATCGTTTAACAGTGGCTGTGTAGAGGAAGAGAGTTAATAAGTGACAGAGGGGAACTCTTAGGGCTTTATAGAAGATGGAGAAGAGTTTTTTTGAACAGAGTTCTGTTGTATTTAAACTTACTTGCCTCTGGACCAAGAGGTCATGGGTTCAAATCCTACCTTCAACATACCACCACTGGGTTCCTGAGCAAGACCCTTAACCCCAAATTGCTCCAGGGAGACTGTCCCCTGTAGTTAGGAAAT
>JBBPCY010071877.1:0-11507 GCA_037974405.1 Brachyalestes nurse | reverse complement strand
TTCCTCCAGCCGTTGTTTGGATTGTGAAACTCCATCAGCAGCTCCTGATTTAATTTAATGAAGGACTGATCGAGTCCTTCATCAAACCAGGTTTCTGATGAAACTACAGTAATACTGGACTTCCACAGGAAACACACTGATATACTGAACATAACATCACTATTTACTGTAGAATGTTATTTTTAGTATTATTTTGTGTATTTAACAAAAAAACACTCCCTGCTCATCTAAATATTATTTTAAATATTATTTGCGCAGATGTAAGGCATCGTGAATCAAACTATACCCCAAAGAAAATGTGTTCTTTCAAAATTTATGATTATTCTAGTATTATAAACATCAAATACACAAACTCAAGCCACTGGATTGTAAATAAAATGGCTTGATTTCACCACTGGCTCCATTCACCACTGGAATGAACGATTCAGCCTAACAGCCCAAATGCAGGAGGGCATGTTCAGACCAGACTGACCTCAAATGCTCTTCGGAACAGTCTGAGCTCTGTGATTGTCTCCAGTCTGTAAATATGAAACTCCTAGTGCATCCTCTAGTGTCCATCAGGAGGAAAAGCATCAGTAGCCCACCACTGGCCAACAGCGTCTTCATTTATACAGCGGAGCATGATCTCTCCCCTCCCCCAATAAACAGATAAAAGAAACTTTGGAAATCTATAATTTATTCCACACATCATTTACAATCACAGCATTCCAGTCAGACACTGATCACAGAAGAAAGAAACCATCTCTGTCGTCTCAACACATGTCATGATGAATGCTGCCCTACAAAGCCAAAGTGCAGTAACTGCATATTTACACTACAAATGAGAAAATATCCTGGTTCAAAGTTGTCCCTCAGAGAAACGATGCTGTCAAAACTGCAGTAACTACAAAATCCACACTAATACTAAAAGTTTAAAGCTATTCTTCTCAGCTTCAGCTTCGGCGTAGTCACTGCACTTTGGCTTTGTAGGGCAGAATGAACCACTAGAAATTGTCCGAACTGAATACAATTGTTCCAACTTTCATTAATAGACATTTTATAGTCAGTCAGTTTATTATGACAGCAATGAAAATGAAATGTACTTGAATTGAAATTCAGTTCTGACATCCTCCACCCCATAAACTTTACAATGCCTTCGTTAACTGAACCATGCTTCGTGTCATTTAGGAGCACGGTCTGATTAAAATAAATACCTATTCATCTACAAGTGTATCACTTAATCTGGGTACGAGCTACTTTCACAAGCTGTGCACACTGGTGACGGAACACACTTCCGCCCAATAAAATAAGCTTAAAGAAGAAAGAAAACTAAAATAAAACCCAAAAAACAAAAAAAACAAACAAACAAACAATACAGTTGTTTCCAACTCCGCGGTTGGCCCTCAGTCGAATGTTCTGTTCTGTTGATTTTTCGAAGTGAAAACAACCACAGCTTATTTGCTGAATTTAATATAGTGGAGAAAATCAAAACATAAAATACGGATAAAATATTGTCTGTGAAAATGACTTTTGATTCCATGTTAAGCTCCTCAAATAGAAATTGTACTCTAAAAATGTTTTTTAAAAAAAAGACATCTCTGTTTATTTCACTATAGAGGATGTGTTATTTTCATTTAGAAAATCAGCTATACATGTAACTAGACTGAGGGAACGTTTGCATATGACTGCATAATATAAAATAATGTTCACATTAAGGTTTTGCCTTCATGCCACGATCCTGAATCTGACTCTGCAGTCTATTCGAGGGAGGCTCTCAGTGCATGTCTGAGGTGGATTTCGTTTAAAGCGCTGAGGCAGTTATCTTCCAAAGCTCCTGCAAAGAAATAGAAGAGAATGAATTGCAGCATATGTGTGTGTGTGTGTGTGTGTATGTATATAAAACGAGAACACTCGAGATGCTCCCTGCAGCTGCGAGGGATGCGGCAAAGGGCAGCAGCCAATCAGCAGCAAGGAGAAATAAATAACTTCAGATTCATACTGGATAAAATCAACAGACAATTATTACTATTAGACTGTAAAATCTTTACACACTGGAGATTCATACTGGATCAAAATCACTCCACAAATTTTACTGTCAGGCTACTAAAACTACTCACACTGCAGATTCATACTGGATTAAAATCACTTCACAATATTTGCTGTTAGATTGAAATCTACACACACTGCAGATTCATACTGGATTAAAGGCACTCCTCACTTCTTCCTGTCAGACTTTGAAAACTACACACTGCAGATTCATAAATATTACAATCACTCTACATTTATCACTGCCAGTCTGTTAGATCTACACACACTGCAGATCAGAACACAAACAGGATAAGAGCGCACCAGCTGATCCACCCGATCGTACGGGAAGAACTGGGGGAAGGAGCAGGGCACCAGCGCCAGCGTGAACTTCATCTTGCCATCAGTCATGTCTGCCAGCTGCTCCAGACAGAGCCGGAAATGATCGTAGGCCTCGCAGGACACGTCCATGTGGCGCAGAGTGAAGTTCAATCTGCAGGAACATGACAGACTGCAGTCAGGCAAAGAAGACCTACTGCACCACAAAGTCATGTTTAATAGACTTACTGTTGTTTTGCTACATTAATAATACATAATAACATCATCAACTTTTAGAACGCGAATGACAACAAATGGTAAACTGTCGTCAGACAGCAAAACTGCTCCTTAAATGAAGTTCCCCCGGTTTGTGTTAATGCTCGAGGTGTCTGATGTCATGCTGAGCTTTGTTTGGTGTTCCTATGTCAAGCAGAAACAAAATTACTGTCATTTTAAAAACACCTCACAATAACCGCTACTGGGGTTTTTAAAAAAAAATTGCATCACATGCAAATGTGAAGAAAATGCCCTAATGTCTTTTATTTTAGGTCTTAGAAACAAATAAAACAAAAAAACCCACAAAAAACATTGAAGCCGTAAGAATTTTCAGGATAATTTTCAGGAAAACCCTCAGAGGGAGGGGGTCCGGTGGGGGTCCAGAGAGCAGCCGAGCGGCGGCGCGCCGAGAGAGAAAGAGCAGCAAACAGCGACTGTATTTTAGACTGTTTTACACATTTCCATTTACTAAAATCAGATGTTACTAATACTTTCTAAGGGTCAACTATACACATAATTTGTGTTTCATTGGTGTACACAAACTGTTACATAATTCATTTCAATCTTTATGCACTTTTATGCTTATAATTCACATTTTTTTCCAAAAACCAGAATATTTCAGTGAACTACCTCACTTCATACTGTATATACTTCTCATATTACTCCAGCCTTTTTACACTCTGTACTTCTCATATTACACTCTGGACTTTAATGTTTCTCTGTTTACCACCAATACAGGCACCCTTACGTCCTGACACCTGACTAGCCATAATTTTACACTTCCTCAATGTGGTTTCTCTGCTGCTGTCTGCTGTGCAATAAGAATATCTCTTCAGTGCAACATAAGATGCTCATGTGCAGTAATTATATGTGGTCTAATATTGTCATTCTGGAAGGTTTTTCCATCCTGTAAGTTTACACAGACTTCCCACCTCTGTACTGTCTCAGATTCACATCCCATTCACACAACTGGCACACTGCTATATTGTCTATTTATTGTGTTGTTCTGTCATCCCTTGCACTTTGCTCAATGTACAACGAAATGTAAAAGTGCAATATTTTCTACTGTGTCATAACTTGCACTTTGTTGAATGTTGCTCTGTTGAATTTTGCTGTGTTCCATGGAGAAACAGCTCATCATACTATACTATCATACTATAGTAAGTATGTGTGCTATGCATGTGTGCTGATGACAAAGTAACCATAAACCCTAAACCTAAAGAAGAGAAAACATACGTGCTGCTACTGCCCTGCAGAGCAACAGTGAAAGACTAGCTGTATAGTCTCTGCTTGTATTCTACAGAAGGGTGAACAGGGTGTTTACCTTTTCTCTATGCTGAAGTAGACGGTGCTGGGGTTACGCAGGTTGCTGGTAATTCGGTACAGGGTTCGGAACAGGGCATCGGTAAGGTCATCGTCATAGCACACTACAGTAGAGGAGCAAACACTCATCTGACAAAGACGTAATGAACTTTGTATCTGCCCAATAAAACATCTACTGCAGCATCCCAATGTTCTTCACTTCTCCCAGGTTTGAAGTGTCCATAGGTAAAGCTTCTGGGTTCAGGTATCAACTTACACTTGTAATCGCATAATCTGGTGCTTATTCTGATGAGCAATCACGTATGAGCAGTTTATAACAGTGTTTAATGTTTCCTTCACATACAGGGAATTTGTAACCATTATCATAAGAGCATTAATGAGATCCTGCAGGTGTAGGCTCTCTCTGTGAGTTTGCAATGTGAGTTCGAATAGCACCCCCTTGTGGAATATGTTCACACTGCCCTATCATTCAAATAGCAAGTAAAAACAATTCACTAAGAACATACATTTAAACCGAATTATTTGTTATCAAGTCATAGATTTTAATATAGTAATTATGACAGGCCTGGAATCAGAGAGAAAGTTTTTTTTTTCTATTAAGGCTGAAGTGATTTTTCTAATAAGGCTGAAGTGAACTTTTTGTTTAACCAGTACATGCTTCCTCTTGGATTTTTTAGTTATGCAGATGATCATATAGACTCATTGTGTTTATGCCTTGAAAAAAGTAAATGACCGAATGCAACAAAATTTCCTTCAGTTAGTTAAAGGGGACCTATTATGCAAAACTCACTTTAGTTATAATGGGTCTATGGGCTATATAAATCATGTTCATGAAGTTCTTTGCACAAAATCACTCTCACTCTCATAAAGAGATATCACCAGGTTTATTCTCCACAGTTCGGGTCCCTTTTAAAACGAGCCGTTTAGACGAAGGGCCCAGTGTGACGTCCCACTGGGCCAATTTGCATAGAACCGCCCCTCATCTGTCGAGACCCTGCCCACTAGATTAGCTGAAGATACGCTATTTTGTCTGCTAGTTTACGAGCTTAGTGAGAGCTACGGCTACAGAGGCAGAGGCAGGTCACTCATGAAGTGTTGTGTTGTTGCTGCAAAGAACAGCACAAATCCCTCCACTTTCTCCCAGACAAAGAAAACAGAAGGACTGTGTGGCTCCAATTTATTTTCGATGGCCGTGTCCCACCAACAATCGGTTTCGTTCCACCTTAAATAATGCTGTTTAAGGTCACAGAGGCCTTCACTTCATGAACATGTTTTGTAGCCCATAGACCTATTATAACTAAAGTGAGTTTTGCATAATATGTCCCCTTTAAAGACAAGGTGCGGATGATTGAGCTCGTAAACAGAGAAGGAGTCTGGGGAATCTCACTAAAGGGTGAAAACAATAAAGGTATATTCTGGCATCTCAAGAACGCGGCTTAGTTAGTGGAGCTAAGGTTCTGGATTTTGTGTCAGACTGAGATTCAGATATAAGTCAGATATAAGTGATAACAGAGATATAAGAGATAATGAGAGAAACTTACTCAGGCATTTTTATTCTACTGCAATGCTCTTCTCATTGGCCTCCTCAAAAAGACCATTAGACAGCCACAATCAATTAAAAATGCTGCTACTAGAGTTCTCACAAAAATCAAGAAAAGAGAGTAAATTACTCCAGTCCTAAGATGCTTAAACTGGCTTCTAGCCAGAAACAGAACTGAGTTCAAATGGCATTTAGTCTGTGTTGCCCACGACTGGAACCAGCTCCCAAAGGTGATCAGCTCTGCCACACTGGTTGCCAGTTTTAAAAACAAGATTAAACTTGTCTTGTTTTCTGCTGCCTTCAATTAATCAGTTGTTTCTACTTCCATGCTTCTGTAATCCTTCGACAAAAAATTAGGCACTTCTGTCTCTTTATTCTTTTACATTGCTTCCTTTTTTAAAACGTATGTTTTATTTTTTCTGTACTGATTTTATTGTACCTGGTGGCAAGTTCTTAGACAACTAGAACCGATCTTGGAACAAGCAAGCCACTACAAATGCTCTCCCTCAAATATCAACAGGAAATGTCCACTTTATTCCATTTGTACCAGCATGCCAATCCCCCAAAGCAGCATCTAGTCACGTGCAGCACCAATCCAGTGCTTGGGACTGGAAATTGGATGTGGATTTGGTGAAGAAAAAAAAAAAACCTTCTCCAGAAATTGCAGCTGGACATGTAGCCTGTGTGGATCACAGTAATCAAACAGTCCAGCTTTTGAACATGGCGTATGTTGTGGGATTGACCGTAGCATTGAAGAGTCCTTATGAGGGTGAAAGAAGACTGGAAGACCATGATTTTCCTTAGATACAGGGAATAAACTCCTCCAGAAAAAAAGCAGCAATTGGATTTGGATCAAAAGGATAGAAAATGACTGGACTGCAAGATGGTATGGAACTGATTTGTGAGGAAAAGCTGGAACGCCAGGTCTCATCGCTGAGCCCTCCGTAGCTGGGTCAATGAAAAACGCACCTGACCACCCCAAAAACAGCCCTATTCTCTCTTTTCTCCACTCCACACCCACTGCCAAGATCAAGAGTGCCTCCTTACCACTTATTGCTTCCTTGTGCTTTTTGTGCTGATTTTGTATCTGTAGAGCAAGTTGAATGGATATGATAATGTGCTCTATAAATAACTCTGGCTTGCCCAAATATAGACTCAAACACTGGCACAACAACTGAATAATCAAGGATTCAAATGACTTACACCTACACAGTTCGTACAAGATTTCCTGTCACTGATTACTCACCATCTGCTGCGATCACGAAGGAGGCGCTGTCATGGAGGTCCGCCACCTCCTCCTCAGCCCAGCTGAACTCGGCTGTGGCATCTGGGGAGCATACAGCAGTCACGACATCGCACCAGCCAATCAGCTGGATGACCTTTATGTGCCCATCCAAGTGTTTGAATGTATTAAGCCCAGCAGGTGAGTCCCCACCACGTCCTCCTACCTGTGAGGAAATCAGCCGAGGTCCAGTCCAGCTGCCGCACCTTCACACCGTGCTCCGCTGGCGGCAGGGAGGAGACCAGAACATAAAAGGGTGCTTTTAAATGTGCGGAAAACTCTTTCGACATGATTTGACATTAATAAAGGAGATATCTACACCTACACAGACACAGACACACACACACACACACTCCTACAGTGCTCTTGAAGTGTTAATGACGATTACCTGCAGGTTCAGTGTAATGGCTGTTCAAAGACACATTTCTCTGACACATGCTGAGTAGGTCTTCGCCAACATCTGCCAAACACAAACACAAGAAATCTTGTTTCACATGGAGTGCTTAAGTTACTCTCATGTGTTATTCCAGTCATTATTAAGTGACGTTAACAATATTATCCCTTTAAAAAAACACCCAACAATATCTTCAGTAGTCTGTAGAAGTGTGAATCTTTACTGGTCTCAGGATTTGATTACGATTATCATGTCATTGATTCGATTTGATATCACGATGCATCCCATCAATTTTCTACATTACTTCACATTGTTATGTTTTCAAACACAAGCAGTGAGATGTAAGCTCCCATTTTTATTCAACAAAACTGAAAAATATAAACATAAATTGTGACCATTATACTAAATTGTAAACAGAAATAAGGAATATAGACATAGCTTATCAAAATGTGAACAGAAATGTTAACCATAATAAGTAGTATAGACCTAGCCTACATCTTCAATAAATATGGTCAGTCTTCAAAAACAAAAGATTCTGCAGTGCTATGATATACAAAATAAAATCGATAACATAAAATAACAGCACTGGACACAGGAAACATTACAAAGATTAGTCAATGTTCAGCATTTGGGACTTTTGAATATGAACACCAGGTGAACAACGAGCTCTGGTTTGAGAGTGGACACTTCTGCAGTGACCAAATCTCTGGCTGTGTGGGAAACCTTTTTTTTATGAGACAAGCTTTACACACTGCATGTAACTCCAATTCATGCTTCCCTATCTGTTCATAAAATCCAAAATGTGTCCAGATATCAGCTTTTAAAATGTTTGGAGTGTTTTTAATCTCTCTGTGGTGATTAACGTCAGTGAGACACCCGGAGAGACGCTGTACTCAGATCAGGCAGCCGCAGCCACTGCTACTTTTTAACTAGATTTTTAAAGCTGTCACCAGAAAATCAAGCAATGTCATTATGATAAAACTGATTATGTTCTGCCACTGCATCGATGCAGAATCGCCCACGTCTGCATCGCGATGTATCGATTATGTGATTAATTTCAACACCCCTAGTAGTCTGTGCTGAATAGTGTCTTGAAGACCTGCATAAAATCAAAGAGCAATAAAGTAACAAAAACAACATTAAAAAAGGCTAAGAACCTCTCAAGAGGTTACACCGTGTACACTGTACCTCAGATCTCCTTGCCAGCTCACAAAATATCAACTACTTTTTTACAAACAGCACAAAACTTGACACATTTTATTGCTTTCTTCTTGTTGGCGTTTATTTTAAGGGTGACGTTTTATACCACTTTTTAAACAGGTAATAATAGGTCTATGGGCTACAAAACACGTTCATGCAAAATCTCACATAAAGAGATCTCACCAGCTCTATTCTTGACAGTTTCAGTCCCTTTCAAAGTGAGCCGTTTAAGGGCTCTGTCACTTTTATGTAAATAAGCTGTTGCTGGCCACGCCCCACCCATCCCATGCTTACGTGAAACTTCAGAAAACAGAGGCGCTATCCAGCCCTATATGTTGGACCCCGAGTCGGACCCAGAGTGAGATGCACACACACTTTATGTGTCTCTGTCGTCGCCTGTAGCCGCCGCGCTCGGATCTTCAACTAATCTATTGGGCGGGGCTTGACAGGTGAGGGGCGGTTCTATGCAAATTTCCTCCTGACATCAGAATAAGGGAGTCGTCCAAATGGCTCATAGAAGCATATGATTCCTGACACCAAAATCTTTCAGTTGACTCACAGAAAATGGATGGCTGTTTTTTTCTCGCTTGGAGTGTTTATAGGAGCAATAGAGACACACATGGAAATACAAAAGGATGCAAAAAGTGAGTTTTGCATAAAATGTCCCCTTTAATGTTCACTTTGCTGGAAAGACTCGCATGCCGAGAAAAACGACTTTAAACAGTTGCCTAAGACTTTTGCACAGTAGTGCGTACATGAATGCATGTGTGCCTGTCTTGTGTACATTAAAATGGTATCTTTGCAGGAAAGACGATAATGCCATAACTCTTAATGAAAATTAGTGTACAAATATTTTACTTATACATTTAGATATTTTATAAATACTAGAAACTGCGTTCATCACGTGATTTTCATGTTCAGGTTATCAGAATCAGAATGAGAAAACTTTTCTGAGGAAATTACTTATGTAATGACTGCAAAGACACACAGAGACACAATATAAAATATAAAGTCTAAATAAAACCTAATTAAAAAATCTGTAGAAAAGAAAAGAAAAAACGCTCAATATGAAAATACACAATAATATACACAAAAAAATACAGAAATCAATGTAAACCTACATATACACAAGTTATGCAGAGCCCTACTTCTGGTGATGTTGGCCTAGTGGGTAAGATACTTGCCTCTGGACCAGGAGGTCATGGGTTTGAATCCTACCCTCAGCAGACTTACACTGGTTTCCTGAGCAAGACCCTTAACCCCAAGTTGCTCCGGGGAGACTGGCCCCATGTAGTTAAGGAATGGGAGTCGCTTTGGATAAAAGCATCTGATAAATGTCGTAAATGTAAATGCCTACAGTGGGTTTCTGGGCATCCAAACCAGACCATGGAACAATGGAAGAAGGTGGTCTGGTCTGATGAATCACATTTTCTATTATATCATGTGGACAGCCGCATGTGGGGATGCTAGTGGAGGCTGGGGGATGCTCTGGGCAACAGTCTGCTGGGAAACTCTGCGTCCTGCATTCACGTGAATGTTACTTTGAAACGTACCACCCACCTAAACACTGCTGTAGATCAAGTTCACCCCTTCACAGCTACAGTGCTCCCTAATGGCAGTGGTCTCTTTCAGCAGGATAATGCAACCAGCCAAAGTCCTCAACCCAATTGAGCATCTGTGGGATGTGCCAGACACATTTTCTAATCCATGGAGGCCCCACCACCAAGCATATAGGACTTTAAGGATCTGCTGCTGGGGCAGAACCACAGCAAACCTACAGAGAGGTCTTGTGGAATCGATGTCTCAATGGTCAGAGCTGTTTTGGAGTCGAGAGGAGGACCTAAACAATATTAGGCAGGTGGTTTTAATGTTTTGGCTGATCTGTGTATACTGCACCTCTACACCTAAACACCCCCCGCCCCCCATATCTGCTACTTTTTCCTATTGTCTAATTTACATTATCACCCATGCAACAGAGGCAGAAGCCACACACTGTGTTATCTAATCTCATGTATCATTGTACGTATCAGTGTTTCTGGAGAGGCGGCATCACCGCCGCAGGTCTGCTCATATAATAAAAATAATGATGCTCATTACCAAAATGGGTCGCAGCCTTCCGAAAACAAGACAAATTAATCGGTTTATTATTATGCGGGACAGCTTATGTAACACCTCATTCAATATGCAAGAATGAGTGTCGCATAAAAGGAATCCGTAATTACGGGTTTTATCCCATCCCTTACTGGAAGTGAGCAGAACATAAAGCGCTTTCTTTGAGCTTGAAAGGAGAGAAGAATCTCCAAATACAGAAACAGGATGAAAGAACAATGAGGTGTTCTTCATCCTGTGGAATGATACTCAACATCTAACAAAACTTTTTCATGTTTCTAAGAGAACACTATTATTTAAAGCAATCTGACGTGATGTCAGGATGTGATGATGTCGGAGAGTGATGTCAGAGCCTTGAAACAATAACAGTGTTTAGATAGTGTTTACGTAACATAGCTCCCAGTAGCTGACTGGATGTCAGCCCGTTATATTTTCATTTCTTTACCAGTTGATTTGTTACAACAATTTAATCAAAAACTAACAAATAAGGTCAACATTGTGAAGCATTTTGTATATTGCTAAATATTACAAATATTAAAAAATATTACGATGCTATAATCAGGAATGTGTAAAGACATTATTTATTTTGGGTGTCCCAATAGTGCATTTAATACTAACTAGTGTTTAAGTATGTAGGCTCAACACTTAAATCAGGATGGTTTTCAAGTATTGTTTTACTGGACACAATATATGGATGAAGCACCAGCGAAATTTCCCACTGGTTCAAACAATAAAGTGAATCTTGGTTCTTGTATATCTAACTGCTGTCACTGAAATGCTTGAAATTATAGTTAAATTAAAAATGTCAATACTATAAGGGTGTTTGCCATTTGTACAACGTAAGTTTGCACATATCCCATATTTTCCACTGTAAATAATCAAAGACACATTTAGTCACACATTTAATCTTCTGTATATATTGCTATACTCTAGGGCTGTAACAGTACATTTATTAGTACTAAACCGTCACGGTACGTGGGTCATGGTTCAGTACATGATGTCGTACGGAGAATACACGGTACGACGGAGAAGACGTGACTGAAGTAATACGGAATCACAGA
>JBBPCY010071876.1:0-11507 GCA_037974405.1 Brachyalestes nurse | reverse complement strand
TGAGAGTCTTTGAAAGTCCTTCAGGAAGCCTGGAGAACTGTTCCTCAAGAACACATTAAAATACAAGAAAGTCTGGACCTTTGGAAGCGAAATACAAAGAAATGAGGGGTGGCCCAAAGCTTTTGCACAGTACTGTAGGTGTTTATATACTGGCTGCCCTGTACCTCACCTTATTCTTAAAGCAGTCTGGCTTGAAATATTCCTTAAACTAAACTGCTGTAGGCTAAACAAATGCATGCATATATGTATATGAGGTTGTATCTGTGACTTCACAAAACCAAGTAATTAAAAGTGCTAATTTTAGAAAACTGATCATTTTTAGCATATTAACTGTATGGACTTGGGAGAGAACGTTCCAATTTGAAAGACTGTTTTGAAACTTGTTTACATACTTTATAAAAACAAACTACGTTAAAAAAAATAGATTTTCTACAGAATCAGACCTTTAAATGAAGTGAAGTTGAAATACATAAATTAAACAGTGCCGATACAGCCTCTCATTGTGATACACATCATTAAAAATGAATGACACACTCTGAATGTATGTGTCGTGTGTTGTTGTTGTTGTTGTTTCTCTCTCCGGTTAATTGGAATTTTTACCAGCATCCTGTGAAGCAACAATAGCTATCAGTGGCAATAAAAGCACAATGAAGACTCTTTGTTTACACGAACCTCTTCTGAGCTCTGAGGATGTTTCACTTGCATCAGCAAAACTAAATCCATTAGTGGTCATGTGTTCTCGAGTAACATGTTAACGCAAATGGAACTTTTAAAATCAATTCTAGAGTTAATGAGCTTTAATTACAGCAGGGCTTCCAGGGTTGCCTTCGTGGTTTCCCTTCTTCACTCTCGAGTAGATGTTCATGGTCATATTCCTGATGGTATGAGCTGTGGCAAAAAACCAAGGCCACACCCATTTTCTCACCTTTCAGGTGTTTAAAGCAGCTTTCAGCCCTGAAGAGTTGTGAGTGTGTGCTTTTAACAGTTTAGGAGAGAAACATTTCAGATCATCAATAATGTGATGGCATCACACTACCCTTCTTTTTAAGTTTTTTTTTTTATCATTATTATTCTGTTTATAGCCGGATTTGGCGCCACATCTGCTCAGAGCTCATGCTGAATTTGGAGACCTCTGCACAGTCAGGACTTTCATTATTTACATGAACCTCATTTGGGCTCTGAGGACGTTTCGCTAAATCCACTTGTGGTCCTGTGCTCTCACGTAACATGCAAATGGAACTTTTAAAATCAATTCTAGAGTTAATGAGCTTTAATTACAGCAGGGCCAGGAGAAGCAGGGTTCATTGGGTCACCATGGTGGTTTCTCTTCTTTAAGAGCTTCAGGAGAACACCCTCATTTTCAAGTAGATGTTCATAGGACAAAAAGTCAAGGCTACTACCCTTTATTTCCCGTTTTCGGTGTTAAAATCACCTTTTGGGTTTCAGTGTGAGCCCTTAACACCGTTTACAAAAAGAAAACTGTCAGATCAGGAGCATCAGAAGCATTTTTAATGTGAGGGGGGCGCATCTGTCTACACAGGGGGGTGGGGTTTGGGCATTGGGCGGGGTTTAGGTGGGTGGGTGTGTGGGTTGCTGTGTGCAGGTAAAGTGTCAGTCCTTTTAGGAGGTGGGGGTGTTTGGAAACCGCTGTTGAATCTTGAATCTTTTTCGAAAGAATCCATTCCACTTCATCGATAGGAGAATACACACACCACTAGAAATCCGCCCCGGGTTTGCCTCCAACTCACTGCATGCAAGTGAGCGTCAGTGCAGAGACAGGCTGCTCGGATTTCCAGTGGTGTGTGTATTCTGCTATCAATTAAGTGGAGTGGATTATTTCGAGAAAGATTCAAGATTCAGCAGCGCTGGGTGAAATAATTATTTATGTTAAATGTGGGGGGGTCCAAACGAATATTTATGAAATGTGAGGGGGACACGTCCCCTTCAGAGTGAATGGCGGTGACGCCCATGTGTCAAATCATCATTTATAGTTTTCAATAGAAAGAAAGAGAACTCTTTGTTTTAAGCAGGACTGTAGATCATCATACAGCATTCGATACCTGAATATCACACATAACTCCTGAAGATCGACATTCTGCAATGTTCAGCTCCATCTTGCTCCTCCCTCTTATTTAATGCTTGAGCCAATCAGGGACTTCTGAAGAAGTTCTTTAACCAGAGTAGGTGCTGACTAGACTTCCTAGACTTCTCAAGAAGCTGGACCCCCAGGACCACAGCATTAGATCCTGTTATCTCCAAGACCACGGTTGGAGAACACTGCTTTAGAGGCTCGTCATCTGATTTTACTCATTTTGTGTAGCTGGATTGAGCAAAATTTATTATTAGTATGTTAGTGTGCAAATGAAACATTGTGCAGGTGTTTTTCTTGTTTTGTTGTTGATGAGCGGCAGCGGAAATCCAAGAAGAGTTTAGAATGTTTTGTCCACATTTTCACACTTTTAAAATAAACGACAAGTTTGTCTGAAACCTGATTTATCCCATAAACTGGATAAAGGGTCAGGTTTGAGGTCAGCTCAAGCAGACGCGGTAATTGCTTGGGGTTGAAGAGATGATTCCAGTCTGAAAGAGTTGTTAAGGGAGGTATATTTTCCAGAGTGTGTGGACTTTGCTCCTGTTTTCATGCCGTTTTTCTCTTGTTTTCTGGCCGGTAATGAAGCCGTCGTGTTCTCGGCCACACACTGAGGGCTGTAAAGGAGAGTGGAAGGGAAATAATAGCGATGAGCTGTTTAAGGTGTGGATGAAGCGAGCGACTTTAAACAGCCTGTCACTTACCGTCATTATGAGGCGCCTGTGGGGACGACTTCACGCTCGGGTTTTAATTGAACAGCTGATTTCCGAGCAAAGAGCTGGAGCTTTAACAATTCCAGGAATAATGTGTCAGTAGCAGATGAGGCACTGACTCGCCCCTCACTGTCTCTGCCTCTTTTTGGGATGAAGATGGTGATGATGATGATTATTATTACTGTTTAGTATTGTTATTGTTAACAAAAACAGCAACTACTACTACTACTACTCCTCCTGCTGCTACTACTACTACTACTACTACTACTACTACTAATAATAATAATATCTATAATAATATTAATAATAATAATAATAACAATAACAATAAGTCACCCAAGGATGCTATACAACACAAAGTAAAACCTAAAATATATATTTTTAAAAATAAAAGCGTTAAGAAAACAATAGTAAGGTCAATTTAAATACAAATAAAAAAATGTATGTATTTATATAGCTACATATGTACATACAGCCATACGCAATGATTGTGTTTTGGATGGGGGAGGCGGAGAACTCTCTCTTGCACACCTGTATATGAAATATTTACGGTGTGTAAACGTTACTCCATTAGAGATTTATATTCTCTCTCTCTGCAGGTCAGTGGGGCCGGTGCTTGGGGGAGGAGTGTGGGTCCGGCGGTGTTCAGACGAGGACTGTGTGGTGTGTTCACTCTGAGGGCTGGAACACACACCACTCCAACTGCAGACACGCCGAGCGGCCCGAGAGCCAGCGCTCCTGCTTTAAAGTGTGTGAGTGGCACCAGGATCTGTTCGAGTGGGACATTTCAGAGTGGGGGCCGTGCTCTCTGAGCCCTCTGCCTTCCAACGAACTGCTGAGGTACAGGCATGCATTATAAACAGACTGAGATTTTCTACAGACATGTATTATAAACATACTAAAAATTTGTATGTTACTTAATATTTACTAAAAATTGTCTCATAATTCTTTACTAACAATTTTGTGTCACAGGACTAGGGGTTTATTTCCAGGGGTTGACATATTTTTTTTGCTCTAGTACTGTAATGAGTACCTACATTAATTAATTGGTACGCCCCCAAATTCAAAAATTTCCACCTTACCATGTGCGCACACTACCCCCCTCTGGACCACAGGGGCAGATCACTCCTCTCTGGCCTGGAGTACGGGTCTCGTACCGGGGCGGGCCGTGAAGTCGAGGGGGCGGAGCGGGCCACACAGATACAGAAGCGCTGAGATCAGACCTGCTCTGACTGATTGGGGCAGAAGCCAGACTCCGCGGACCGGCTGGAACCATATTTTAAAACGTCATTATTATTTTTCTTTTTAAGGTTTTCCTTTCCTGAGTGGTGGTACCTAGAGATCCAGTATGAAGTCACTCAGATTAGGTACGCATTTGTGCAGTGAAAACTGAAAACGGGTGCGCATTTGTCATACCACAGACGGCAATTCTTGCTTGCGTACCACTTATGTCAATCCCTGTATATATCCCTAATTGCATACCTGAGACCTGCCTTTTAGACTTTGTGGGATGGTCAGCTGAGTAATGGTGCCTTTCTAGGTTATCAAGTGAGAACACCCCTTCTTCAACGTTTCAGGTGAATCCCGGCATCCCGGAAGCTCTTGAGCCAGAGCCATTGACTGGAGAGGTTCTTTATTGCTGAAGTAGCCTTGATGTTTTGCTATAAATCCTCAGCAGCCTACTTCGACCGGTCAGACCTTAGCTATCCAGCAATGTTGTTAAAAAAACAGTTCTCCATACTTCAGCTTCTTGCTCTCGTAGGCCTCCTCCACTGCATCCTCCCATGGTACAGTAAGCTTAATGATGTAAACGAGCCGGAGTGACGTCTTGAGGTCAGGTCTGAGGTCGGTAAATGCAGTCTCAGGAGAGAAGCAGCGTGTTTGACCTAGGTCCACCAACAGCTTCCAATCTCACGCACCACCCAACTGGCACATCTGACTCGACCCTCTCCTTCCCGGACAAATTCTGTTGCTGGCCGCTGGGATAAAGGGGGAGGGAGGGCGTTTACTCTTATCCATTGCTCCTCCAGCACTCTGGCCAAACACTGTTTGTGCCAACAGGTGTATCAGCCTTAAGAGAGGCTGCTCTGACAAACCATCAAGATATGTCTAAGCGTTGCTGGTGATGGGCAGAGCAAGCATGTGGGATCTTTTCCATACCACTGGCAGAGATTTTGTGAGACGGCAGAACATCAGAGGCAGCCTTGATGGTGAAGCTTGCTCCAAACTTCTCCGTCTCCCACAGATCTTTCCAGGAGAACCTCTTCTCTACTACATGCTGGTGCACTATAGGGTGGATTGGAGGTATGTAAGTGTGGAGAGTGATCTTTTCATGGACTGGCCTGGACCTTTCCAGACACTTCTCAAAGTCTACCATTGATAAGGAGAGAATTCCACTTCCTCCATCACTTCTTCAGTTGCCTTCTCTCTTGGCTCAGACATTCTATTTCCCTCTGCTTCCTTGACATTGTGGGAATTGTTGGTGCTGTTCATTTCCTCTCTGCTGCCACGAATCACTCTGCTCCGTAGATGTAGATTATTTCCCCCATACGCCCCAGCATCTTCAGGGTGGTGCCGCAGAGAGTCCTCAAGACTTTGTCTCCATTGTTTTTACCCCTGAATCTTTTTACCCATTGTTGGTTTTGCTGGGCTAGGTTCTGGTTGTTCTCCCATGTCTGTGTCTTCTTCTGCTGGGACAGGGTTGTTTTTTGTCCTGCAAACTTTGGTTTTTGACCTGCTGTTGCCTCTTCTCCAGAAAGCCTTTCCTGCCCTGATGTATTCTCAGGCCTGTGGTGGAGGTAAACTTTGTCCAGCTACATCTACAGCTCTGGAGTTTGTGTCCTGCCACTGATCTTGTAGTCTCAGAAATACTGACCACCCAGTTCTTCGTATGTTCAGAAATACTGACCACCCAGTTCTTCGTATGTTCAGAAATACTGACCACCCAGTTCTTCGTATGTTCTTCATAAGAGTTTTCATTGCCAAAAATGGATGGAACACAAGTGCCTCATGCACCAGATCCTGCTGCCATACGTCTATGGGAGCCCCGGTGGGGTCTCTTTCCATGCTGGCACAAGGTCTTTCCGTCCTCCTTTCTCAATGTAAATGTACAATATGTTCATCATTTGAGTTCCTTTATTGGCCACATAACATCATTGTCACACACGCAAGTCACGTGACGCGCGCAAGGCACCGGAAGTGACACTCTTCAGAGGGTATATAAACAGGAAGTAGGTTACACTCGTCATGTCAGATTAACTCCAGCCCATCTCAGCTGGTTCTGTGAGTACTCCGGTCTCTTTCTCTTGGTTCATATACCCACTGTGTGTGTGTGAGAGAACGTTGGTTCCCAGTGGGAATCTTTACTGTAATCTTTACAGGTACGTATAATATAATAGACAAAGCCCCCTACTTTTCCTCACATCTTGCTTTAAATCACCATGTTGGTGCCTATGGCTGTATGCAAAGGTTTTACGTCCCCTGGATGAATGAAACACATAATACTTCTGCACTGACCTTAAATATGCCATATTTCTGCTAATTTTCTTTATTTCAGTTTCATTTCTACATTTCTTTGCTGAGCTGTTCTAGTTCTGAAATATTTTGCATGAGCAGCCTGGTTAAGATCTTCAAGCCTGTTTAATATCTTCAATAATCTGCAAGTCTGAGTGTTGTGGTACTTCAGATGTTGACTTTAGTAGTGAGATCACAGTTAAAGGGACCTTCTGATTAACTTTTCCATATGCAGCAGATGATGCACACCAACACTACGCCACTCTTATTGATCTGCTCTCCATAATCTGGTGCGGAAAATCACACCTATTCTTTCCATTTTATAAAAGAAACTTGTTTTATCCGACGTTTTTTTCTTTTATCGCTGCTCACTCAACAACTTTCCAATGTTTAAGAATAAAAGTCTGTAGTTTATGAAATAAATGGATATGTGGTGGTGGTAGTGTAAATATAATCTCTGAAGCAACTTTATCTGCTCAATAAAGCAAAACAGAAGCTGTAACATCACACATAATATAAATGTGAAAAAAGAGTAGAACATGGTCCCCTTCAATGTCACATGGATAACTAAATCCTTTTTTTCAGCAGTAATTTTATTTCATCCTATTTATTTATTTATCTATGGTAACAATATGCGCCTCTCTTACTGACTACAGCATTTGGTGCATAGTATATTTTGTATTAAAGATTTTTAGATGATTTTCTGGAAAGTCATTATATTTTATATTGTTTTTGTCTTTGTGTCTCTGTTGGTCAGTTTTCTGTTTCTAATTCTGATTCTGCTTCTGATGTGCCCACAGGTGTGTGACCGCTCAGCACGGCGTCCAGAGGCGTACAGTCCAGTGTGTTCGGACGGCTAACGGGACGACTGTAACAGAGCGAATCTGCGAGTTCTTCTCTCCGCGGCCGGCTCTGGAGCAGGCCTGCCTGATCCCGTGCCCTCTGGACTGTGTGGTGTCTGATTTCTCCTCCTGGTCAGGCTGCAGCAGGACTTGTGGAGCCGGGCTTCAGCACCGGACTCGGCAGGTGCTGGCCACTCCCATGTACGGAGGGTCCGGATGCCCAAATCTGACCCAAACGCGACCCTGCGGTCACCAGCTGCCCTGCATGGACAAAGGAGAACATCTGTACAGCCTGAAGGTCGGACCGTGGAGCGAGTGCAGGCTCCCGCAGCACAAAGACCTGTGGCTGAATGGGAGGACCACGCTGGACTTCAATACAGAGACCGAGAAGAACACAGTCAAAAGGCACGTTGAGAACAATCAGAACCAGAACCATTACCACCAACTCCATCACCATCATCATCAGCACCACCACTCAACCAAGACTCTGGAGATAGAGATCGGATATCAGATGCGGCAGGTTCGCTGCATGGCTGCAGATGGGAAGAACGCCATGCTGAGGTGAGTTGAAAGTCTAATTTGAAGAATTGTGTGTCCTGCCCTGTGTTTCTGTGCTGTTTGTGAGAAGGATCTCACCAGTGTTTCCATAATTTTATCATAATTCCTTCTGAGTTGGTTTGCTATGTAAATTTCTTTACAGTGGAAGTGAATGGAACCAGACGTCACCAACACAACCAGTCGATTTAGTCACTATCACTCCTCCAATGAAGTTCCACGTGTCTCTGAGTGTTTATATGGATGCTGATGATGGTAAAATAGTGAATCTGAACTAAATCACTTTTCTTTGGGGACTATTTTGGCTCATGTATCCCTCCACCATGAATGGGTTTAGTTTTAGGAACAAAAACCTTCTCAAAACTCTCGCAGAACATCTCTGGTGCGACCATAACCCTTTCATGTGAGGGAGATTTAAAGGCGGACGCCTGGTTCCATTCACCACCAGTGTGACCAAGTCTGATTGTGAGTTTCTCTCTAAATCCACATCTTCTTCACATCTTAACCACTTTGTTATGCACAAATATACAAAAATCAATCTAATTCTCTTTAAACATGCCCCTCCTCAGGACTTGGAAATTCAGCTAAAATTGCACTTGAAGGACAAAGGGATGAGGGGACAATGAGGACAGCACTGTTTAATAAGAATGCATAATAGGCCCCCGGCTAGCCTCAGCGCGTGCTAATTAACTAAGCAGACTTTGTAATGTGTTTTAGAAAAGTTCAGTGTGTATAAACTATGAGAAGAATTGTTTTATCTGGTTTTAAATTCAGTTTTGAGAAGTGCTGCTTTGTGCTTCCACTCACTGGACACTTTACTAAACACACCTAACTCACTGGATACGTACCTGTGCTTCCATTCACTGGAAACTCCTACCTTGCATTTCCACTAACTGCCCATTTTATAAGAAACACATGCTTTTTTGTGTCCATTCACTGGCCGCTTTTTTGGAAACGGGCCACTTCATTCAGTCTGCATTCAGTCACTGACCAGTTTACTGAAAACACATACATGTACTTCCACTTACTGGCCACTTTATTGGAAACCCCTACCTTTGCACTTCCTCTCTCTGGAGGGTTTTTTAATAAAGTGTTCTGTTGGTCTGTTTTATCAGTCCAGTGCAGGTCAGCATGTGATTAAAATCCATGCTCTTTGGCCTTTGCTGGTGTTTCAGCTCCACATCTTGACCTGCGAGTTTTCGCGGTTCTGCTCTTCTTCTCGCTGCTTTATTCTTCCTCTCGCTGTCGGTATGGATTTCCTGCAAATGAAGGATAATGAAAGCTGCAAAAATAGCAGATGCTGTGAAGACAGTTCCCCTGCGAACTATCAATCCACCGACCGAGGCGTCCGGCGCCCTTTTCTCTGCCCTCCCCCTCATTTCCATTCCAATGCGGCAGATTAGTCATGCGAGCGTCGAGGCCATACGCGTGACCCTCCTTCGTCTCTGAGTTGTTTAACACGCAGTCAGGAGCCACGTGAGGAGCTGCGTCCGCCCGGCACTCGGAGACGTGGGCGCGATCGGGAGTAATTGACTCGAGAACTAAGCCGGATTCGTCTCCGGAGCGAACGCTTTTTGATGTGGTATGAAAGGGAAATGTGGAAGAGCCCGATCATGAGGGATCATCCTGTCTTAATCCCGGTGCCAGATTTACTTTATTCTCGGTCTGACAAACACAAACACACCGTCCCATCCGCAATCCGCCCTCCTGACGAGGTCGTTCTTTCATCCTCCTGAAATTTCAAAGCCTGAGCTCCGTCAGCGTGCCTCAGGGTCGACAAGGAAAAGATTTTTCAACAAATATTCAGACACTTTTTTTGTTATTTAATAAGCTTCCCGTACAAATATCCATTTCAACTTCACACACATCATTTCTGTAGGCTTTATAATCACAAATACGAACAAAAACGTATATATTCATGAAGATAAACATAAACTGAGACAGAAAGGAAAGGTTGTTCACATTAATACTTTGTTGCGAATCTTTGATACAATTTGAGACTTTTTGTATCTTGTAAATCAGTTTTGGCCTGATTTTGTCAAACTCCTTAAGGTCATAAAGGTCCCTCTGATGAGCTTGTAATCCTCTATATGCTTTCAGTGAGAGTTGATCAGAGCCCATGTGAGTGCCGGGAACTAATTAAAATTCACAGGACAATGGCCACATCTTTTATAACAACATTAGATGTACAAACTTGAACAAGAGCTTTTTTATTGTAGCGTTGATATCTAGTATTTAGATATTTATCTATAACAATTTGATATATATATATATAATACATTCATTCCCATATTTCCACTCCCTGCATATTTTATTAGAAACCCAGCCTGTAGCATAATTTTATGGCCACTCTGTTGAAAACACCTATCTTGTACTTTGACTTACTGGCCACTTTATTACAAATGTCCACCGTTTAAATACGTTCCCTGGGCACATTATTTGTGTTGGACTATTCTCAGCACAGCTGTGACAGAGTTTACATCTGTTCTTCATACCTGTAGAGCTAGACACCTGCTTTTAATAAATAATAATAATACATTTTATTTATAAGCGCCTTTCATGACTCTCAAGGACACTTTACAGAAGTTATATAGAAATAAAAGTTAAAGTATAAATTAAATCAAGAATCCTAGGATTTTAACCAAGTTACTGCTACACACCTTAACAAACCATATCAGAAAGGAAAAAGACAGAGTGTTTAATACACAGAAAAACAGTTTAAGAGGATAAATATATATGGAAATAGTTGCTATAAATACGTAAGAAAAGTTGAATAAGAGATAAGTGAGAGGCCTAGTTAGTCACCAAGGTGTTCTTTGAAGAGGTGGGTCTTCAGATGACGCTTGAAGACAGTGAGGGACTCCACAGATCTGATCTGAAGAGGGAGTTCGCTCCACCACTGGGGAGCCGAGACTGAAAAGAGTCTTAATGCAGGTCTTCTTCCTCTTTTGAGCAGTGGAGGTTCAAGACGAGCAGTGCTTGAAGCTCTGAGAGGCTGAGAAGTGACACGCTGCTTGATTAGTGCTGATAGGTAAGGAGGTGCAAGTCCGTTCTCGTCCTTGAAGGCAAGTGTTAAGGTCTTGAACTTAACGGCCACAAGGAGCCAGTGAAGGTTCCGTAGTTGAACAAAGTAGCAACAAAGTAGCAATCTAGAACAAAGGAAGTCAAAGTGGACAGCAGTTTAGCAACAAATGAAATTCAAGCTGGCTTTCCAACAGCCAAGTAGACGCCACAAGCACAGGCTAAATCTACACCAGAATGTTGTGGTTCTCTTATTGTTTTCAGCCTCATTAAAAACGTCAGTCAGTTTCGGGACTTGCTTTAGTACGTTTTCCCCACTAAAACAGAGAAGCAAGTTATGTTAATTATGCGCCGCAAATGGGCTGTTTCATTGTGGATGAGAGTCGTGGCTTCACTCATTCTGCAGGACCTGCTGACGGTCTGTCAAAACTCGTCCGGTGTGGAAAAAACACACATCCGGTGCAGCAGAAGAACAATCAACTCGCTTCTCTGTTTTAGTGGGGAAAAAGTACTAAAGCACGTCTCAAAACTGACTGACGTTTTAATGAGGCTGAAAAAAACAAGAGAACCACGACATTCAGGTCTAGATTTAGCCTGCGCTTGTGGTGTCGATTAAAGTTATTCCACAATTATTACTGTGATACTGTAACTCTACACACACTGCAGATTCATACTGGATTAACTTGACTTGAGATTTATACTGGATTAAAATCACTCCACTATTATTACTGTCAGACTGTAAACACTACACACACACTGCAGATTCATACTGGA
>JBBPCY010071875.1:0-11508 GCA_037974405.1 Brachyalestes nurse | reverse complement strand
ATGTGTATACATCACAGATGCATTTTGGTGCAGTGGCTATGGCTTAGAGGTATGTGTGTGTGTGTGTGTGTGTGTGTGTGTGTGTGTGTGTGTGTGTGTGTGTGTGTGTGTGTTTGTCTATCTCCCTCATACAGCAGACGTGGCGGTTGGCTTTAGCATGATGCTTTGGGCAATATCTTCTCGGTTGATCTTTCGAAGGGCTGTGCACAGCGTGTCCACGCTGGCTGTTTCCTGACTGGCCCAGTCGGACAACAATGCCTGGATGGGCCTCTCCTCCTGTCTGAAGGAGGCGATGCGCTCGTCTTCATAGCCCAGCAGCCCGGCCAGATTGCACCAGTCAGTATCCTGCATGGCCCCCGGCCCGTCACCGTCACAGCCGTGGTTGAGCAGTTTCTCCACCTCCTCACGTGCGTGCAAGGGCAAGATCAGAGATGAGCCACCATCCATCTTAACCACTGGGAAGAAAGGAGGTACAAAAGCCTGGTCAGTGGCTAAGCTTCCTAAACAATATTCATATTCGTGACAAAGCATCTCAACAGAACTTAATGAGTCTAGTTATAAATAAAACAAACATTGCTGTGTACATCCAGCAAGCCAATAAATCAGGCCAACTTAGAATAGACCACAATAAACCATGCTATTTGTGACCATATTTGGTCCCGGTTCATGTATTTGTGAACCACTGTTAGAAAAAAGAAGGGTTACATAGGATCAACATCAATAGAGCAAAAATAACTCCAATGGCAATAAACAAACAGTGCTTTGCAGAATCCACAGTGTCTGCTCCAACACTGCTCTCTGGGTTTAGATTAGGGGCTGGGGGTTGGTCTGAGATATGACCTGGTGACCTCTGCCAAGTGTCACACTTCCATCATTTTTAAAGGAATCCCACATATAACACTTATGGTAGCCCGGAATTTGACACATACTTAGCAACTGTCCTAAGGTCTTTATTTTTGGGGCATTATGAAACATTTAGACTTTCCAGCCTCATCACTCTGCCCCGCCCACTTGTGTTTGGAGGAGGTCTAACAGGTTACTGATTTTATAAATGTTTTAAATTTTTTTTATGTCGTTGTTAGAATATAGTGGGGGTGAAATAAAAGCAGATGTCTGACTTTAAAAGCTCCCTCCCAAAAAGTTAATTTATTACAAATACACTGCCTGGAGCCTGACATAAAGTTTTATGATAGTTTTACAATGAAAATGTGGCCAAAAATGTTTCTAATTTTTTTAAAAAATGTTTTGGTTTTGGGCAGTGTGGTGGCACAGTGGGTACTGCTGTCACCTCAGAGCAACATGGTCCAGTTCCCATAGCAGGCGGCCGAGGGCCCCCTACGTGTGGGTTTCTGCCAGATACTACAGTTTCTTTCCACAGTCCAAAGACATGCATGTCAGGAGATGTTAAAGTGTCCCTAGATGTGAGTGTGTGAGTATGTGTGTGTGTGTGTGTGTGTGTGTTAGTGAGCATGCTTGTCTGTGTGTCTGCCCTGTGATGGACTGACAACTTGTGTTTCTCAACATTGTACCGTATGACTACTAGGATAGGGTTCAGCACCCCCTAGTTGAGGATTAGCAATTCAGCGAACGGATGGCTGGTTATGGTGGAGGGATACATTCAGCGTGTGGTGAGGCAAAATAGTCCCCAGGGAAAACTGATTTCTCTTGGATTTAACACTATTTTACCGTCATCAACACTACATACAAACTCTCAAAAGACACGTGGAGGTTCACTTAAGGGTTTGGAGAGTAAATAACATGGCTATATTTGTGCTGCAGATGTGACGTCTCGTTCCATTCACCACCACTGTAAAGAAATCCAAATTTCTGTATTAAACCATTACACACTAAACCTACTCAGAATGAGTTTATTTCTCAGCAGTTGACATATGCAGAAATGTTTTGTTGAATTAGCTACATGTAGGGTCAGCGGAAAATTGTGTGAATTAGATTTTTTGCTGAAGTATTACTCTGCAGTGCTCACAAACCTCTTACTGGAGATTCACTTTCCTGCTGTGTTTAGCTTCAAGCTAAACATTCTGCACCCCTCTGTGTGTGTGTGTGTGTGTGTGTGTGTGTGTGTGTGTGTGTGTGTGTATTTACCCGTGTGTGCTAGTCCCTGGCCCTCCTGTAAGCTCTGGCTGTCTACTGAGATGCCACTGTCACTGTGCAGCTTCTCCCCTTCAGGCGATGGTGTCTGGCTGGGGTTGGATGTGCCAGATCGATTGGTGCCCTCCTGTTTGTTTTGTTTGTATCTGTTCCCCCTGACACACACACACACACACACACACACACACACACACACACACACACACACAAAGGTTACTCCTCCCTTTAATAACTCCATCAAGTCTGACTTAGGAGATACTCACCCTCCAGGCAGCAACTGCCAGATGCTGTGTGTAAAGGTTGAAGAGGAAAAAAGCACCCCACTGATCCATCTAAATGGACTTCTCCCATGTTCTACAATACTGTGTCCCACCGAGTATCATGCATCTTTGTTTGTGCGCCCCACTCATGGTCCAGCCTGTGTCCTCCTCCATTTGCAACTGGCTATGTTTTATGAAAGTGATATTTCAACCCAGCTCACCAGATCAATACATGTTAATGTATCTCACTCTGCCTTTCCTGCTCATGTACTGGAAGTGGGTCAATGACACACACTCCAACCCTGTTTTTTAAATATTTCATGCACCCACCTACCCTGTCGTGTATACTCTGTTTAAAGCATGACCAGTCTATTCATGTGCATACAACCAAAAATGTCATATTGTCTCAAAACAGACAAGGTAGGACCCAAAAGCAGACATGCTTATTCCAACAAACAAAGAACAGTGAAAAACAGGAACAGGCAGTGTTTCAAACCCAGTATTCAGTCCAACAGGTAAACAGATCCGTAAGACCGGCAAAAGATCTGAATCAGATAAGCATACAGCATACAGACATGGGCAGGGAAGAATAAGAGTTGTGAAAAACAAATAAAGGAATCAAACACCAGAATATATCCAATAAAACAGGATATTTATACTGGTAGTCATATGATTAAAACTTGAACTAGTGAACTAGTTCTAGGTATCAGCTGTCTTTGTGAAGGTGAGGAGCTGAGTCTAGGGACAGCATTGTTAAGAGTCCTGAAGGGACCTGACAGAAGCTCCCTCTCCATGGGTGTCTCCTGATGATTGACAGCCCTGGCCTGGAGGAGGATGGACAGTCAAAGTAGGTCCATGATAAGAGCTGGGTCCAGGATATCTGACGCAGGCACCCATGACTGCTCCTCTGGTTTTTACCCCATCCAGTCACACCTGTACCCCCATTGACCATCTTGGCTGCAGTTCATTAGTTCTCTTACAGAATACTCCACTTCCCCCATATGTCCAGTGGGGCAGATGAGTGTCTGTTACTGGAGGATGTTGTGGGCTGCTGCGGACTGGCTTGAGCAGAGAAACATGGAAGATGAGAGAGATATGGTATCTAGGAGACGATATAAGATGGAAGGCCACAGGATTGTTTTTCCATATGCTTTTAAAAGGTTCAATTGAGAGTTTTTCGATAGTAGAGTCAAACGTCCTGAGTGGCAAGCCACACAATGACCTGGGTGGAACTGGGGACGAGTTGATGTAGATGTTCATCATGAGATTTTTCATGAACAGCCTGTGGTAGGTGGACATGGCCTCCTCCCATTACTGACTGCACTGTTGGAACCAATCATCTACTGCCAGGAAATTTGCAGGGCTTACCACCCATGGAAAGAAAAACCCAAAACACATTAAAATGGGGCAGATTTTTTTCGTGTAAGATTAATGCTCACTCCCAAGCAGGAGGTTCGTTTCAATGACTTCCAGGATTCCGAAGTCTCTGAAAACTTCTAAAGCGGTAGGCTGGCGTGAAAGAGCCATGAGGTAGCACATTTTTGAGAAACGGTCCATTGCGACTGCAGTGGAAGTCAACAAAGCATTTTGGTTTGTGCACAAACATAGTATGATAAGGCAAAATCCATTATATCTTCCTTAATGGTTGTCCACAAAAACCAGTGAGGAAGGAAATATTGGGATTGTATGATTCCTGGGTGCCCTGAGCTGAGGGTAATGTGGGCCCACTGCATCAACATATTACGATGGTCAATAGGCACAAAGAGCTTATTAAGTGGGGATTCAGGTGTCTCTCAGTTCTCCACCTCTCAGCAGTGTCCCACCTAACAGAGCCTAATACACAGGTTTCATAATTGCATGGGTCTTATCAGATCTGGGGAGAAATATAACTGATATATATGATAACAGATCTATCAGGTGCTTGAAATTTTCAATCATATAAGATTGACACACAGCGGGGGCGTTAGTGACACCATAAGGCAATAGAAGGAACTCTTACTGCACCCTATTTGTAATGAATTGTGTTTTCCTTTTGTCTCTCTCCTGGATGCAAATATGATTGTATGCACTGTGTAAGTCTAGTTTAGTAAAAATTACTGTCCCTTTATTCAGTGCACAATAATCAATTCAAGAACAAGGGCCACCATCTTTTTTCCCCAACATAAAAAAAACGTTGCAGCAGGTGACAATGATAAATGAATAAGACCCGTTGTCAAAATTAATTAATATAAGTATTATATTGTGTCAAAACAAGAGGGAATAGACCTCAGAATCTCAGCAGCTGACTATCTACAGGCAGGAGAGGAGATAGCCCATGAACTAGTCTGTTTCTTTTGCCAGTTGGGGGTCTATGAAGTTTCCAAGGCCCCAGAGACAATTATTGCGGCAACAACAACAGACTGAACCCCAACTGAGAGTGCAACTGGAGCCGTCAACTATTTTTAAGTAAATTACAGAAAGTAAATTAGACACTGTTACCTCTCTTGCAGCAGGGGAATACCTGCCATGAGAAAGAGTGGGCAGATGGCAAGGACATGAACAGGCTTTGCCACACGACAAGCACATGTTACTCCTCCTGTGTTAGATGGGGCCTTCCCAGTTGCATGGGTTGAGGGCTGGGAGAAGGTACAGGTGTTTTGAGACTTACATCACCGGTTGTTGCATTAACTTGGATCGCTGTTGGAGAAGGCTGCAGTCTGAATATAGTGATCAAGATCTACAATGTCTCTGTGACATGCCAGCTCAGTTTGTAGCTTGCGGTTTAGGAAGAGATGAAACCCTATGAGGAGAGCTGGCTACCCCATTTGCTGCTCGTATTCCACTGCAGAGCCTGATCCCTGCCATCTAGATGGTCATGAACTGATCTTCTGGATGGGGAGTGAACAAAAACTTGTCTGAAAAAATGGGAGAAAGCAGATTCAGAGTCCAGTACCAAATTTTTCGGAGGTCCAAAGTGCCATTGCCGAGTCTCAAGCTTTCCAATTAAAAACGAGATTACAAAGTCCACCTTGTTTCTATTCATTCTGAACCCTTCAAGTCAGATTCTTCATGTACAGCAAACATCACATCAAAAACCTTGGGAGATCCATCATAATATTTATGTAGGGCTGTGATGAGGCTGCCTCTAGCCAAGTTAGAATACAGCCAACAAAACAAGAATACTCAGTATGCAGGTAGAAACATTGACAATACTTCACAAAATAACACCGGCAAACACAAGGGTATGTATACCAGTAGTAAAAAGAGTCACACGGCTAAACATCAGGTGAACTGGATCTGATTATCAAAGTGAGGAGTGTCTTTGTGAGGAGTGCGGAGTGGAGGAACCTAACATTTTTAAAGCAATAGGTTGACTATTGTCATATTTCTCCTTACACCTAAAGTTTCAAAGTTTCCTGGCCCAGCTACCTGAGCATCACTATACTGCAACTATAAGCTAAGGATTCTCTCAAGTTGTATACTGCCAAACTGCTTAACAATAGTAAAGCTGTGTGCTTATATCACGTTCTACCTCATCATCTTGGAAGGAAAATTACATTCCACAAGCTATATTTTTAAGAAACCAGTGGACCAAAAGAAGAAGCAAGCGTTAACCATATCACCTAATACGTAAGAGCTAACCAACAAAGCTGGTTGACACTGGCACAGTGATCCAAAGCACAGTGTATACAAACATGAAAAGGGGTGGGGGAGGCAATGCAGTTAGAGAACTGAAATGAACCAGGTGACCTCATTTAAAAATAGAGTGGCCCGCTGGTGTTTGAGCAATGAATATCTTATGATCTTCTGCGTTGGGAGCAAGTAGCTTTGAATGTTTCCCTCCTCTGACAGAGCAGCCTCTGTTACAAAATGGCATGAATGACAAAATGCTGGTTTGGGATCTGACAAAGAGCTTCTCTGGCTCCTCTCACCTTACTTTGTATTAAGAACAAGGTACATGTGTTGTGTCTCAGATTTCTCTCTCTTTTAAGTAATAGCTGAGAGGATAACGGTTTGGCAAGCTTCCCTAGTGTTCAGTATGGAAAACGATTTTTTTCTCAAACATCACACCATTTCCAGAAATATTGCGTCTGATAAAAAGGTTTGATCTTGGCAACAGTCTAGCCTGGTAAGACATGTTTGCAGCTTTCAGCTACATATAATCTTTGGCCACTCAAGACCTTGTTCCTCAGTTCACCTTCCAGCACTCTCAGAAAGCTTTCTTAATATGTCCCCCGGTTCCTCACCGTTTGAAGATGATGAAGGCCACAAGGCCTAGCAGCACAGCGGTCAGGATGGACACGTAGAGTGGAATGAGGTTATCCTTCAGGTCAATGCCTACTTTCTTCGGCTGGGGGTCAGCTGTTGGCATGCTCTCTGTGGCTCCATCCGTCGACTCGCCTGGGTCATATGTGTACAGAGTGGAGGATAGATCTACTGGTGGGATGGAAGAGCTTGAGATGTTCAGAAGACTCCCATCTGAGGAGAAAAACATACAAATAAGACATGCAGTAAAGTAACAAACTATGAGAAGTGCCATGTAAGGGTTTCTAATAAAGTAACCAGTGTGTGGAAACACAGTGTAGGGTTTTATAATCAAGTGGCCAGTATGAGGAAGCACAATGTGGGTGTTTCTAATAAAGTGGCTGGTATGTGGGAACACAATGTAGGGTTTTAATAAAGTTGCCAGTATGTGCAAACACAATGTAGCGGTATTTTAATAAAGTTGATCTCATCTGTGGAAACACACCATAGGGGTTTTTAATAAAATGGCCAGGGAGTGAAATTGCAGTGTAGGGTCTGATTCTGATTCTGATTCTAAGACAGTGATCAGTGAATGGAAGTGCAATGTAGTAAACTAATAAAGTTGCCAGTATGTATAAAGACAGTATAGGGATTTCTAATAAAGTGGCCAGAGTGGAAGTACAGAAGTGGAAAGAAAAACAGTGTATTTTAAATGAAGTGGCTGGTTTGTGGAAACACAACATAGGGTTTTCTTGAAAAATGTGACCAGTATGTGGAAATATAATGTAGAGTTTTCTAATAAAGTCGCTGTTGTTTTGTAGGGGGGTTGTGATAAAGTGGCCAGTATGTGGAAACACACTGTAGGGTTTCTAATAAATGGGGCCAAGGAATGGATACACAGCGCAAGGCGTTCTAATAAAGAGGAGGGTATGAAGAAACACTATGTAGGGGCTTGTGATAAAGTGGTCAGTATGTGAAAGTGCAATGTAGGGTGTTTCTTATAAAGATAATGTGGCTGTAGGACTCTGTACAACAAAAGTTAAATATTAAAATAAAAACTGAAGTACCTGACCAGCACATCAAATCATTCTGTAGATTTATCCGCCCGCAGATTGACTTTATATTATGGAAAACTATGATTTTTGAAAACCAACATATGACCAACCTGGCAACATAATGCCTAAACATCCACAGCAGTGGCAGAGACTCCAAATCTAGTTTGGTCCGTTTGGTCTATTATGCTTAATGTCTGGAAAAAAGGTTTCTAAACCTGACTCAATTAGCAACTGAGATCAACATTAGGCCTCAGGCAATCTGAAAGGGTCCGGAGAAAACAATATTATTGCCATGTCTGCTTTATTCGACCCCCGTACACTAACAGCAAAGGCGGCTCACTGGCAGACTGAGAAATGTTCCTGTAGATTGAATTAGACGTGATTGGATTGGAAGCTATAATAAACACACTTTGTTCTGAGTTTGGCCTAATGGACATTAAACTGGGGCAAGGGTCGGAGATGGGACGAGGGGAGGTGGAGTCTGAGTCTAAATGAGTCAAGCTTGGCCTGGGGCTACTGGATGTGGGGACCTTTAGCTTGACAGATGGACGGACACATTGAGGATCATCAGATATTCCGGCCATGGGGGGAATAGAGGCCCCAGGGTGTTAGTGTAACTGGGGCATTTTGAGGGGGTTGGCTTGTATAAAGGGACCACAGGGTGTGGCAGCTATTGATTCAGGACAAATAGGGGAAAAGAGCAGTAGAACTTGAAGGTATACAGCAGCCTAGCCCTTCATGGGTGGAACTAGCCTCCCTATTAACCTTGCAAAGTCTCTTGCAATCTTCTAGAAGCTTTCTCAACATCCTGCTCATCCATGAATCCTTGTTCATTCTTCTAGGGCTGGCCCAAATCATTTTATTACACAAGTATCAGTTTGTTATCTTTGGTAGATCTGTATTTAGCATCTCATCGCTGCTTTCCATGAAACAAAGAGAAGCTACAATTAAAGCTTCTATAGCAACATATACAACACAGTAGCTGGGCTTCACCTGACTGTTAAAATGTTATTGCTCCTAACTGAAAATTAATACTGAGTAATGAAATTACTTGATTTAATTAATTTTCATGTTTCATGAAGGTGATTTTAACAAGAATCTGGGTACTCATTTTGGGTACTCCATAGATAAAATGCCAGCACTCACAACACAACGTTGCACAATGTTGTGATTCTCATTCAAAATGAACTTTGCCACCTTGTCTGTTGACCTCAGAGGTCTTTGTCTTACACTGGTTCAGGTCTTACCTCCCATCACAGTCTGCACTATTCCTGAAATAGTACAGTTCATACCCCTGTGGCATTTTCATCAAAGTTGTCTCTGTTCAGTACTTGGTCACAAGAAACAACAACAGGCGTGGTACAAAGATTGTCAGCACAGACATGCAACTGATAACACCATTTGGTAGCGTAAAAAAGAAATGGGAATTTACTTGAAAGTCTGTGTCAGACAAAATCTGACACAACCCAGGCGCTATAAAATAAATCATAGAAATGTACTCTGCTTATATTAATCCCATGATATGAAAATAGATGTAGAAAAAATAATCCTATACTATGAAACTATACATAAAACCAATCCTAGGTTATATCAGAAAAGGTTATAACCCTAGAATATATTAATCCCATGCTATAAAATAAATCATAGAAATAACCCTAGGTAAATATTAGTCCTATGCTACCCAGCAAATCATAGAAATGATTCCAGTTTACAAGAATCCCATGCTATAAACCTAGACTATAGACATAACTCCAGATTGTATTCCATCATATCCTGTGGAAAATAGTCCTTACATTCTTAAAGAAACAGGTCCAAATCATTTTTGACTGATGTTGAATGTAGAATGTAATTTTTTTTACATTCTACATAGATTTGCTAATAACAAATTCAAAGCAAGATAGTTTGGTAGATGTTTGGGGTAAACAAAGTAATGATGACATGTTTTGGACATGTTACTCCTATATGCAGTATCTATATGAACCATTACCTTGTAAGCCAAGAACAATGCATGATACCCAAGGACACATGACTGGGATATGTCCCACAGGCGTATGTCCCACTACATTTAATCATTTCATCTTTAACAAAAACTGACAAAACTGACCCCCACAGCATGTCTGTACAATCAAACAAGAAACAGCTGCCTTTGTGTGCCAATATTGAATTGTTTTGGCAGCCATTGTAGACAGTTAGGGGGACAAGCTTTGTCTACTCCAAAAATTACTTTGTCCATCCAGGCTTTGTGATTATTAAGATTATTGGACTTGCACATCAAGCACATTGTGTTTCAGACTTGTGTGCCAGTAAACATGATCTTAATGTGTGTGTGTGTGTGTGTGTGTGTATATATGACCACTCCCTCTTCCCGCTCCAAGCCCCATACATATCAGTACACACACACACACACACACACACACACACACACACACACACACACACACACTCACAATCCCAGGAGAAGGGACACCAGACACCACCATGGACAGAGATCCTCTTTGTTGAGTACAAAATGAACTCCCCTTTCCTTTTTCTGTCTCTATGTATCTGTCTTTCTCTTTCTCTATCATCCCATCTCTCTTCTACACTCCTCTCTTCCCCTTCATAAAGGCCTGACTCACTCATCTGAGTTGCCCTCCTCCTCCCATCTCTCCATCCTGAACTTCTCTATGTTTTATGCCACAACTCCTAAGAGCGTTTCGTGGGATGCAGTCCTTCTACTTATACTGTTGTTATGATGCTTTGGTGATACTAAACAAGCTCTGTTGGACTGATATTTCTATAAATTTCTCATGTTAGCCAAAACTTTTTACTTTTTTTTTTTTTTATTATAAAAATGCTCTGGTCATTGGCCTTGAGTCGGGAGATTGCTTCTAGTGAGCAATCTGCTAGTGCAATCTGCTAGCGCCCCTTTGGGATTCCAATAGTATGTTAGCCTTAAGCAAACAGCGATTCACATTAACCTTTTCAGCTGTTCTGCATCAAACACCAAAGGCGTACCACGTATTTTCTGATGCCTAGACATTAACATACATTTAAGCTCCCCAAGTCATTCCAAAAGTATTAGATTGAGCTCCAACAGCTAAAAGAATGTTGCTTCATGGTGGGCTATTGTTGGGGTCATGCCACTGGTCAGTGCTTTAGTATGAATCTTACAAGTTTTGTATGCCAATTGAGCCCATGTCAGCATTAATCACACCTAAAAGGAGCTCAAGTTACTCATTAGAAGATGTAGCCATACAGCATATTTGTATTCAACTCTTTGAATGTATTTCTTTGATATTGTAACATGGACTTATTTGAGTTTCTGTTTTTGTTCCTGTTCATTTCTGCAGGATAAGAGTAAGAGAATGATAAGGCGTTTCATCATTAGCTCTAGTAGCTGCACTGTGGAGAACAGTTCTAGGGTGGGTGAAGGTGGCTCCCATTTTGCTGTACCACAGATGAACTAAAGTGAGATGATCACTGCCATCAGCAGTGTTGTGCATAAACGGCATTCATTGAACACGTTCCTATTTTTCGTGAACGCTGAACTGAACGAGTCGGTTTGCAAATTATGAACGTAACCGTGAGTGACGTTCACTCTCGCGAGACTGAACGCAGTTCACGCTGTACGTTCGCAGGGTAGTAATGGCTCCCAAAGAAGAGCCGGTTCTTTCGGCTCTTCATTTATCATCATCTGTAGCCTCATATTTTAACCCAACTTGGCAAATATGAATGCTTTGTGTGTTGATTAAAAGTGCCGATTGGCTCTCACTCGAAGAGAGCCGACTCTTCTGATTCACCACAAAGAATCGACTCTTAGTAGCAGGTGAACACGGTGCTGCAAGTCCGGACGCCTCGGCAGAAATACACATGAGAAA
>JBBPCY010071874.1:0-10000 GCA_037974405.1 Brachyalestes nurse | reverse complement strand
GAAACTCCAAAATCTTGTGGAAAGCCTCCTAAGAACAGTGGAAGCTGTTATGGATGCAAACAGGGGACTAACTTAATTTTTAAAGTCTCTGTATTTGAATGCAGTGTCATTTAAAGTCTCTCTTGGTGCAATGGTCAGGTGTCTTAACACTTTTGGCCATATGGTATCATCCTTCTAAGGGCCCATCACAACTGTACACACTTGAATTCACCGAAGAGCATAGGCCTCACTGCAGAATACCCTTAAAACGATCACGGACCTCGAGTTTCATCCAAGGCAACGCTGTTCATTTCAGAAATATGTCAGACCTGAAACTTAATGAGTAAAAGCGTAATCGTACCCTCAACCCACAGTTTGATGCATGCATGATTCAGTATTCACACAGTATTTTGAACGAAATGTGAAAGAAGATATATAATAACATGACAAATAATCATGTTTTCAATGACCCTGATCAGTGCTTGTTGTTTGCAAGCATTTCAGTTGTATTAGACATAATTAATAGAACGCAGAGCTTTGATTGGGCCTAAAGTTTTTGTTGGGGCCTGAATACAGCCTGAAACCTGGACCCACAGTTTTGATCTGAATCTGACCTGAGCTGGACAAAATGTCATCCAAATCTGACCCCAGCTCTGGTCATCAATTTTTTACTCTGAACCAATCAAGTCTAACAGGAACCGTTTCATCAAGTTCTAACACAAGCTCTAAAAAAATTTTGAACAAAAATGAATGAACATGTTGAATAATCCCAGACAGGATGGCACCAGTAAAACTGCTGTATAGAAACATGTATACCATTATTGTTTTATGCACTAAAAAATCATAAAGAGATCAGTTGTCTTAAAGCTAAGATGAAATTCTGCTTTGACCTTTTAAACGATTAAGCAATGCCTTCAAAGCACATTCTTCACATTTTTAGTGTGAATATACTTTTCATAATGCAGTTCTCACGCTGTGAGTTGTTGATGGCCTACAGAAAGACCACATTGTTGCATAGTCACTGTGCATTGTCACAATCACAGTGATCACAGTTGAAAGACTTTAGAGCTGTAGAAGGAAATCAGCATGTGTGAGTTAGTCCTGAGGAACTTTACAAGATCATGTGATATTTATGTTTACGTTAGTAATCCTGATCGATCATGTGCTTCCTCAGAACTGCGTGCTAAAAGTGTGTCTTAAGGCTCGTTTAGCTTGTTTTGACTGCACTGTTTTTTTGTTCTGTTCTCATTGAAATGATGCCAGACTGTTCTTTAAAAAGAGGCGACCAGTTGAGTGAGATACTTTGAAGATAACGGTGCTGGATAGCATGATAAAAGTGGATGTAATACTCCCACAATATACCAGTGTAGACATTATATCACCAAGCACTAGATGGTGTGATGAATAGTTCTTTTCCAAATATTTTGTTCTTCAGCTCTGATCTCGGTTTTTATTCCTCTGCTCAGCTGTTTGATGTGATAATTATTTGAAGAATAGTTAAAATTGCCTCTGGAAGTTGCTACAAACCCAGATGGGCTGAAGGCTCTTCAAGCACAAAAAGCACCCCAGTTCCTGATATTCGATCATTTGTGTTTTATTTTGTCTTTACTGTATAGTTGTAATACCAGCAGATAGTGGATACATGTATATTTGGCCTTGTGTTGGGCTTTGCCCACTCTGCAAGACAAATCAGATTTGATTTTTAGACTTGAGTGTTCAGATTTGATCAATTTGTATGTATTTTATTTGATATGTATGGTAGGGCTGGGCGATATGGACAAAAGAAACCTATCACGATTTTTTTGAACAAAATTGCGATTTTGATTTTAATCACGATTTTTCCACACACAGACATGTTTTATAGTGTGAAACATTTTTCCCAAAGGAAAACAAATATTTACCAATGACCTGTAACATGTCTCTAAAACAGACATAAGGCACATTTTTTTTGCCATGCATAAGTCATAGACCACTTTGTGACGCTACCACAGGTGTTTAAATAGGTTTGTTGTGTTTCCCTGTTTTGCCGCAACGACAGACTGACAGATCTTACAAATTCCCTGGCTCTGTGATACATCATCTTTCCTGTATCCAAAATAATCCCACACCACAGATGTTGACTTTTTTTGAGCACCAAGTCCTCCTGTGCTGAACTCATCATCCCTGTTTCTGCAGCCTATTTGTTTTTAAGCTCAGTCTCCTGTTCTCGCGCTCCGTTTAGGCGCGCTGCGTTGGGTTCAAATAGCAAACGGCGGGAAAAGTCGGGAGCGCAGAAAAAATCTTGCTGTAAGTTGATTTAGAAATTGCGCATATTCACATTGCGATTTCGATACGATTTTGATTAATTGTTCAGCCCTAGTTTCTGCCAGGTGCTCCGGTTTCCTCCCACAGTCCAAAAACATACACAGCAAGAGAACTGGAGATCCTAAATTGCCCCTGGGTGTGAATGGGTGTGGGTATCTTTGTCTACCCTGTGTTGGTGTTTCTCCACCTTTTGCCCTATGAGTGCTGGGACAGGCTCCAACACCCCCTGCGACCCTGTTGAAGGAGAAGCAGCGTAATAGATGGATGGAATGATAAAATAAAGTACACCACTACACTGACTGCTAACAGGGCTCTGACCTGGATCAGGAAATGACAACCTGAATGGTATTTTGCTTAAAACTAGTTTCACTTTAAACGGTTTTATTCTATTCTATGTAATCTGTTAGGCTGTTTTTTTTGTTCACATCCCCCATACTTTGTCATATCCCCCAATTTACAATACCTTCAGTAAACTAAGGGGGTAATTATTTGTGCCTATATTATGGGGTAGTTTAAGATTTTTCAATTAATTATCAATTCAAACAAACATATTATTACTATTCTATTAAATGGGTCCCCATAAAAAGGTACAGAATTAAGAGATTTCATCACTTCGTTCTACCCAGGATAGAAACGTTAGGATATTGGAATGCTCTCGTTGAACTGAAAGGTTTTTTTTTTTTATTCCGTTTCTGAGCTCTGGTGCTGACACTGAGCCTCCACAGCTGAGAAAGCATAACAGGGAATCTTGCTGTGCCATGTTCTGTTGTTATGATACACTGATTGACTCTCCAGCCTGCTCAAACCACCTTACAAATGCGCACACTGAAGCAGTAAGGCGGATAAAATTTGAAAAAAGAGCATCCCGTGACTTGCCAGTAACCAGGAAAGAAGCTCACCATCGTCCCGTTCAAATGTGACAGCTGAGATAATGAGGTGCTGGACCTGACCCGTCCTCATCTCGTTTTCCTTCTCCTTGTCGCAGAGAGGCTTGAGCAGAGCAGGCAGCCGGTAGCTCTCCCCAGAGATGAGATTCCCTCAGGAATCAGCATTCTGGGGGCAGAAACTAGGAGTCTAGGAATTGTCAAGAGAAGTTTTTTTTTTTTTTTAATGCAGAGCGCAGAACTTTGTCTGTATCCTCACGCCTAGATCTGTTTCCTGCCTCAGCGTAGAAGGCTTTCGTACATCAAAGGCCCACCACTGAGCCCCCTGGGCTGCACTAACCTGACGGCACTCCGTAAAGGATGTCAGAGGTGGCAAAAACCCTCTCAGCTGGTGTCCTGCTGCGCCTGGATGAATATTCAGGACGGGCTGCAGAGTTAACGGTTTCGTCGTTAAGATCGGTCAACATTGTGGCTCGCTATTGCCGGCCCGTTTTCACGGTTAACTGAAAGTGTTTATTGACTTATTTATTTATTTTTTTTCCAGGCCATAGTAATGTGAATTCGAGATAAGTCGGGAACCTCCGGGCTCCAGTGCATTTCAATGCAAATCGCCAACAGATGTCCTGAATTATGTATGTAAAAATGCAAACGAGAAGCAGACGGATTCCGGCCCAACATAACAATCTGACCAACAAGAACACATTTATCAAAAGAACGAAGCCAGCCGTCCCAAGAGAACACGCCTAGTGATGCAGCGGAGTCGTGGGCTGACATTACAATCATGGGTTGCACCTTTTAATGAGTTTGTTTCATTTGGTTTGAGGTGTCCTGTGAAGGGCAAACTCTCATTAGGACAGGAATATGCTAACGAGTCCGGGCATCCAAGCAGAGACTGAATAGGTGTGTGTGTGTGTGTGTGTGTACCAGGTTAGCGGATCAGACTGAGATATGAGGAGTTATTCACCATCCCCCGCCATTCTTCACCATCTCAACCAGCCTACTCAGCATTCCTCATCCACAGAACCTCAGTTCCTGAATTCGAACCAGATGCTGTTTTAGGCTGGCTGTCACAGAACTGGCTGCAGAATTCAAAAGCGTTTCTATGTAACTTGACAACTGAAGAGCAAATTTCCAAAACTCACTCAGTCCAAAATCAGGTCTTCCTTGTTTTACCTATTGGAAAGCAATTCTTACAGGAAATATATATATATTTTTTGAAATTTTACAGTTACTTGTCATTTTTCAATGCCTGTTTCTAAAGTGCAACTCCTGCAGGGTTAGGGTTAGGGTGCCCCTTTAGTTTCGGCAAATTTGTTTAAAAAATATAATGAAAACAATTTAAGTAAATCGATATTCAATGTCACAAAATGATGCACAAGTTTAATATTTATATCCGACTACATGACATTTATATCCTCCTACATCTACCGCCTGGGAGACCTGGGAGAGTGAGTACACTGGAGACTGTGTGAGTGGACTGAGTGAGTTTTGGAAATTCTCCTGATCTTGTACAGTGTATTCTGCAGGACTGAGTGAGTTTTGGTCTGTTATACTATTGCACATAAAGAGGGGATGTAAAAATACAGCAATAGTAGTGTTACCTAAAAAATCACAGACAATGGACTGAGTGAGTTTTGGCAATTTGCTCTTGAATTACACAAAGCATTTCAAAAATAAGAATTGTATGCAACACACATCCCACTAGTATCTCAGCAGCGAGCATTTCTCAGCTAGTAACTAGTATATATATACTGTATGGACATTAAACTCCCTATGGTGTGTTTTTAGCCTATATTTGATTTTTTTCAGTCAAAAAAGACTAAATTAAAATCAGCAACAAAGATGACGGTACATTAGGCTAACATGCCACCACAAGCAGGCTGGTTCCCTGAAGGCCATGTAAAAGTACTTTTTGAAGAACCTTCCATAAAAAAAGAACCTCGGCATCTCCTGGGTCAAGGGTTCAGTGGGATGGTTGTAAAAAAAGCCTTCACTGGGTCTGAAGGACAGGCATTAGGAGCAATTGGAGCAACTCCTTATTGCTGCAAATGATCATCCCTTAATATTCCAGCACACTGGGACGCGAACTTCGGTCACAATCCACTAACTTCATGCCACAAGGCCGCCGTGTCTCCTATGTTCCGCGTTCCTCCTGCGGCCTCATTTGCAGCCTAATCTCACTGTACACTGACAGTCTAATTACTCACTTACACCCTCCCTCCCTGTCTCCAGCCTCTCTCCCCCTATCTTCTGGCCTTTCAGCAGACCCCAGATGTGAGAACACGAGGGTGCAGCTGTCGCTTTCCGCAGGCCAGCTTTTTTCCCCCCCTTTTTTCGTTTGAACCCGTGGGGCGATTCTCGATTCCAACTCATTTCAGAAGGTCATCTGATTAGGAGAGGCACAGAGAGAAGGAGCAAAAGGGAAAATAAAGTTAAAGTAATGCAATTACGAAAGTAATTATATAGCACACACTTCAGAACCCCCCCCCCCATTTCTCTCTTTCCTACCTGCTCCTATTCTCTAAAATGCAGTAATACAAGGCCCTGGCCTAAGCTGACCCTGACAATATGGATGAGTGGCCTTGAAATGCACAATGACTCAAAGGCAAAGTTCCACAGACTTTCTACAGCTGTGGTGTGGAATTTTATATGCATATGTGGAGGACACTTTGCAACTTTATCTTGTCTTTTGGTGAAACCAGGCTTAAACACATACAGTCTCTTTATACTGTTCTCGGTATCAACCGTATCTGAGCTCGGTCCACCTGCAGAGTGCAATCCAGAAGTGTACCGACAGAGCGAGGCACACAACACAAGCACTGAATTAAAATGTTGTTTGATTTACACTTCTCACAGTTGTCTTTCAGAGAGCACAGGCTGCCATATTTAACTGTGCTGGTCACCACCCTCTGGCCTGACCGATTCACTCACCTAATTCCCCGGCGGTTAGAAGGTAGATTTTCTTTCAAGACAAAGACAGTTAGTCAAACTAAGGGGACCCAATATTGCAGCATTTAGTTTTCATTCCAAATTACACGTCTTACTCACTTATTGAACCTTTCATGACATTTTTAAATAGACATAAACATAGCACACATGGCGCTCAGAGGTATTCGTGGTCTATAGTATTGGTTTTGAGCATTTCCAAGCAATACAATGATCATATATACAATTTCTCATTGATTAATCAGTAGTATGTACCAGAAAAAAAAAACTTTTTAAGCAGATTCAACTTTTTAACCCTCCCAGATCTGGTCCTATTGATATATGGACTGTATTGTCACCATAAAGTATTCCTGTAGTTGTTAGCTTTACTAAATAAATATTTTAAATGATCCATGGATTGCTGAAAGACAGGGAGATATGCCAAAAAGCTAAGCACACCATCATTCCAGCTTAAATATAGAAACTGGACAATTCTGGAGAGAGAGGCAGTTTAGTCCAGTCTCGGAGCAGGAGTGTGTGAGAGGTGCTGACCTAAATGGAGGCTGTTTTTATCGCCGCGGACAAGAGGAGGAGGAGCAGACGCCGCATTAGCAAGAGACTCATCCAAGACTGTGCAGAAGTCATTCAGTCAGAAAAACTCTCATTATCATCATGTGGTGTGAAGCAAGACTCACACCTTCAGCTCACATGGCCCACACGACATCACACAGGATGTTAGAAGCTTAACTTCCAAGTACAAATGATTTAGACTCTTTTTTAAGCCTTCTGTCACAAAGCACACACACACACAGAGCTATGGTAAGGTATAAACAGAAAGTAATTATAGAGCACACTCTGCAGAGGATTGGCAGCTCTCATAAGTGCTGCTATAGCAGAAGGGGGCGAATGGGAAATTAACTTGTTGAGATTGACAGTTTTCATCCTCGGACAGAAAACTACATCCGCTCCGTGTAAACGGTAGTGAAATACATACTTGTAGACGGCAGAACTGGAAGTTCTGAGCATTTAATCAATGGCTCCCACCACAAAAATCCTAAACCAGAAGGTGAGCTATCCAAATCCAGGTCAAACAATTAATTTCTTACAGAAATGATTATTCTGGCCTTAATGGTCTGTGCGTTCTACTTAAAAGAAGCGCAGAAACGAGTTTGTCCAGAATTAGTGTTCAAAATGAAGGTCAATGCACAGAAATATTAAAATTGTAAAACAAGAAGTCCGACAGGGACAAATGTGTGTGGTTTTGCTTAACTAACACCGATGAGCTGATCTTTGGAGTGTGTACTTAGCCACTTACTTTGATGCAGTCTTCAACAACATGTGGATTCAGTGCTGGTTTCAGTGTGAACACTGTATAGGTACTGATGCATTGATTCATAAGCTTAATCAGAGTTGCCATAGGGAAAGGGTGAACCATAACTTTAATGTAATAATGTAATGTGGCCCATTTCTATAGGTTGGTTCATCATGAAATGTTCCCACAAAAGCTAACTAGTAAAAAATAATACAACACAGGCAATCAACTCCCCGGTCAGCTTTCAGCAACTCTTTACTGGCATACTGATAAAGATTGGACTAACATCTAAGAAGTTCCTTGGGTCCCCTTATCCTGGGAAGTCAATGAAAGGTTGACCTTAACACCTACACGCATTGAGGTCATCTGTCTGTAATATCCTGCACTCACATGTTCACACGTCTCCCTTGGTGATAAATTATGCGCAGTCGTTGCGGTCACACTCAGTGATGAGGTAGGAGGTGTGGGGAGGTTGGTGTGAGCTCTTTGTTCAAAGTGAATTCAAACAGTAGGCAGTAGAGGCAGCGATTAATCACACCTGATTATCTAAACCTGCGGTCTGTCTCGTTAAGCAGGGCTATTTGTTTAGCCACCTGACTGAGCTTAGTTCATGGTAACGCTAGATTTTTTGTGGATCACTCCCTGCTGGGCTGCATCATTACAGCTGTGCTCAAAACCAATATGCTGGTTTATGCACTGTGTTCCAAGTCAACATGAGACGTGTCTGGGACCTTTTAGTTTTAGTGCTGTACGTTTTTTTTTTGTAATTGCTGTTGCAGGTAAACCAGCTGGTAGATCTGATTCACACATACTCTACAGAAGAGACTTTCTCCTGCAACACAGTTTCTGCAACACAGGATCAGCCCAATACAAAGTCCCTGTGGAGATTGCAATTATGATGAACACAGGAGGAGGAGCAGAAAGAGTGCAATAACGTAAAAACTAAACCAAACTTCAATTCCTAGTCATTATTATGACCGCTGTTGCAGCAATGTGGTCGTGTAGGGTGTCAGCATTTGGGCCCAAAGTAGGTTTTGGCCCAACAGCTCAACAACTGTATTTCAAGTAGGTTTCTAGGAGGGGCACACTGCTCTCTACTTCTCGGCTGTAGTAGAGAAAGAGAGGGAGGGGTGTTGAAACTCTGGTCCTAGAAGGTCGGTGTCCAGCACAGTTTGATGGTTCTCCTCCTCAAACACATTCACCAAACCTTTAATTAACTGATGAGGTGAACCAGGCGTTTCTGAGAAGCGAAATCACCAAAACGTGCCGGACCACGACCCCCCAGGACCACACCCCTGCTATAATGGTTCCAGCACCCAATATGATCCCCCACAAGTCATTATGATTATTAGTCACCTAGTGAGCGACTGCAAAAATCTTGTGCTTCACTAGTCGATAACAAAGTTTCAACCTTCACTAAATTCAACATGTTGCATCACTACCACATTAATTCAAAGTTTTGACAGGGCTGGTGTGCCATGCATTGAGATGAGCATTTGTTGTTTTTCTGCTAACTAAGAAGGTAGATAAGGTGTGCAGTGATAATGTAGATAATGCAGTGATACATCCCTTCCACTTTTATCAGAGTTTCAGATCCTTCTGATTGGAGGTATGGAGACACCGATATCAGAACCAACTGCTATCGTAAAAAGAATTTACCAAAGTCCCATGTGTTGTTGTCTGAAGCTGAAACGCATTTGAGAAAGCTTCATGAGACAGGCCCAGGTAGTGCGGCCAAAAAAATAGACAAAACTAAATGACAAGAGAAATCTGGAGAGCTGGAGAAGGCGCAAAACAAATGCAAGGAACAAATGACAAAAGCAGAATCATGCAAACACTTGTGAGACCTACTGGTAAGAGCTATTGTGGCTATAAATAAACAAGGATCCACATAAACTGTCAGGAACTCTTCATCCACATAATACCCTTAAATTAGTTAAGAAAATGAACATAATGTATAATTAAATAATGAACACAATGTTCATTCAGCCTTCAAGTGATTCTTAATAGTCGCATGTCTTTTAAAGGGGACATATTATGCAAATTGCATCCTTTTGTATTTCCATTTGTGTCTCTACTGCTCGTATAAACACTCCAAGCGTGAAAAAAAACATCCATCGGTCAACTGAAAGATTTTGGTGTCAGGAATCATATGTTTCTACAAGCCGTTTGGACGGCTCCCTTATTCTGATGTCAGGAGGAAATCTGCATAGAACTGCCCCTCACCTGTCAAGCCCCGCCCACTAGATTAGTTGAGATCCTCCATTTTTATCTGCTGGTTTACGAGCATAAGACACCGAGCGCTGCGGCTACAGGCAAAGACGAGTCACAGGAAGTGTGTGTTTATCTCACTCTGGGTCCAACGCGGAGTCCAACATATAGACTGAAATTTTCACTTGTAGTAAACGCAGCGTAAGCATGGGACGGGTGGGGTGTGGCCAGCAACAGCTTATTTGCATAAAAGTGACAGAGCCCTTAAACGGCTCATTTTGAAAGCGACTGAATTTGTCAAGAACAGGGCTGGTGAGTCTCTTTATGTGAGAGTGATTTTGTGCAAAGAACTTCATGAACATGTTTTGTAGCCCATAGACCTGTT
>JBBPCY010071873.1:0-11509 GCA_037974405.1 Brachyalestes nurse | reverse complement strand
GTCCTATATTATTTAGAACAAAACTGAATTTATTAGAAGCTAAAGAACACATCTTAACCAGGGGTGCCAATAATTATCGAGAGCAGTATATATACCTATCTCATGGGTGCCTGAACCATTATAGCAGGGGGGACGTGTTCCCACCACTTTTCAAAATCATTTGTTTTGTCCCCACCACTTTTTCTCCCCCAGACTACAGCTGAGGAAATGATGTAATATGGAGAAAAGTGTGTAGTCTCCCTCTAATCTCAGCAGGCGTTTAGTAATTAGTACAGAGCTGCCTAGTGAGAAAGGTCACTGAGATAGTCTTCCCAGACAGCCCTGCTGTTATCGTTAATGAAATAATAGCATAGTGAAATGTTTGGGGTTGATGCAGACAGGATGTAATTGCAAGATCCAGCAGGTTTAAGGCAAAACGGCAAGTAACAGAAACAAAGGGGGCAATAAACAGGTTTAACAAAGACACAAGAAAACCAGCACAGTTAGAAATGACAATAACAGAGTGCCACAAGAGAGTTTTACAAAGAAACACAAGGGGTATGAACACATGACTGGTGTAGCTGGTGGCCTGGTGGTTAGGGAGTTACCCCTGCGATCAGAAGGTTTTGGGTTCGAATCCCAGGACTGCTAGTAGCACCACTGAGGTACTCTTGAGCAAGATACTGTCCCCACACCCTGCTCTCCGCGCTGTGTTCCTGGCTGTATGCTGCTTCACTTGGTGAATGGATTAAATGCAGAGAAAGAATTTCACACTGACTAGACATTGTTAAAGACCTAAGCAGGGAGGAGATGAACACAGGTGAACAGGATAACAAGCGGGGAACGGGTCAAGGCCAAAACAGACTCACATGGAAGAGACACATAAACAAAGGCACATGGAGGATGTAAACAACAACATAGACAAACATTACAACAGCCAATAAACACAGAAAACACATGGATAGCGTTAGTTATGTTTCAGCTCTTTTGTCATTGGTTATGATCCCATTTTGTGCAGAGCAAGGTAAAAACCATGAAACCATTAAACACCCAACAAAAGACTTTTGTTTTCCCACAATGTTCCATAAAAATGTAATGAGTGGCCTTTCTAGTGGCCTTAGAAACCTCTTCTGATTTTCTTATTACATCACCATGCACCAGCAGGTTAGAAAAAAATTATATTAACCAATAATATTTTCATTTCAACAAGATCAAAGTAAATAAATATCAGGTTAAAAACTTCAAATGGAGCTTCTTTGGTATCTATCATGGAACTATTTTATTCCCTAAAGAATAGTAAACAAGATGTGGGTGTAAAGAATTGAATACAAGTGATTCTGCTGTGGGCTGAACAAGTCGATATACGTGAGTACATGGAATATGCAACCACAACATTAAACCCACTGATGGGTGAAGTGAATAACATTGATTTTCTTGTTACAGTGACTGTCAGTGGGTGGGAAATATTAGTCAACAAGTGAAGAGTCAGTTCTTGAAGTTGATGTGTTGGAAACAAGAAAAGTGGGCAAGTGTGAGTGACTTTGAAAAGGACTGAATAGTGATGTGTCGGAGTATCTCAGCAAAACAACAATTTTTGTGGGCTTTTCCCAATACACAGTGGACAGTATCTACCAAAAGTGGTCCAGCAAGGACAAACGGTGAACCGGCAGCAGGGGCACCCAAAGCGCATGCGTATGAGTGAGTGAAGGTTTTGATAGAAAGGTGTCAGAGCACACATCACAGCTTGCTGTGTGTGGGGCTACAGACCAGTCTGGACTATGCTCTGCTTTATTCACAAAGATGTTACTTTGACCACCTATATAGATACTGTTACAGACCAGTTGTCCCTGCGATCAGAAGGTCAAAGGTTTGAATCCCAGGTGTGCCGTACCCACACACTGCTCCCCTGGTGCCCCGTTGCCTTCACGTGAAAGGGTTAAATACTGAGAAGGAATTTCACATTGTTCACACTGTGTGCTGTGCTGTGAGGGAACTTTCTCTTCCCCTGCAGGATCAGCAGTGCTGCTGAGTTCGCTCTCCGTGGTGCTGAATGAACACAAAAAAACCTCTGAATCACGATCAGGATGAACGAACACACGCACATGCCACACGCCCCCCTTTTTCGCCCCATCCCGTCCAGCCTTGACCCTCCCGCCCCGCCCCATTCTGCCCCGTCCTGTCCTCCTCCTGCCCCGTCCCGTTCAGTCCCCCTCATGCACCGCCCCGTCCCACCCCGTCCTGCCCCGCCCCACCTCTGTCCCGGTCGCGGAATCTTCACTACTGAAAATTTGATAGAGCCCTGCAGAAAACTTCCGGCCCTGCACGGGGGTCTGGAGAGCTAAGTGTGTGTGTCTGTGTGTGTGTTTGTGTGGAGGAGGAACAAAGTTGCCAGGGCGACTCTGAGCGCACGCTGCGCTAAGACTCTTCAGATCAAAAGATGAAGCGTGCGAGCGAGCCGGACCAGAGGGAGACCTTCCCGGACCAGAGGGAGACCCTCCCGGACCAGTGGGAGACCCTCCCGGACAGCGCGTACGGGTCCACCCTGGACACAGACACGGAGGAGAGCCAGACCCAGTCCAGCACCACCCTGGCCTACGACGAGGAGCTCGTGCACAAGGTCCGTACTGCTAAACGCGTGCGTGTGTCCAGCTTTTCATTCAGATCTGCTCCAGAGCACTTGACTAGAGGACTAGAGTGGACACCATTGAGCACTGAGCAAGACAGACTGACAGTTCACTATAATACACATTTGTATCTACACTTTTTGAGTACTTAGTTTATTTATTTAAAGCCTGCACTGATTGAGACCATGATTCTATTTCACTCAAATCTACTTTCCTTTTATCTGCGCTTTTGTTCAGCGCTGCTTTGTTGTGGTGACACTTCTCACTCTCAAGATTTAGCTTTTTATTAGAGCAACAGCTCAGCGCTTTCCAAGCTGGATGTTGCAGTCCGTTACCATGGACAGCGATGCTGACCTGCATCCCTGTGCTAAAATACTAATGACTCAGAACACTTTTACAGCAGAGGGCAATTGATAGCCACTGCAGCAGAAAGGCTCAAATATGCCTAATCAGCCTGATATGCCTGATCAAATACATAAAATGCAGAATCATCCACTGATTTTCAATGGAACCCAAATTCTTTTTTTCCCATATCACTGCTCAGAATAACCCTTCAAGCAAATTTATTTTAAGAGGGAACCCTCTCTTTTCCTTTTTTTACCAACTAAAAAGTTGTATACAGTGTTTAGGTTCTATGACTTGTAACAAGGTAAAGAGTGTTATAGGTGTATGCAAAAATCTGAACACTCCCAATGACGTTTTGGTCATTTTCTGGGTGAAACACCCTTTACTGGAAACAAGCTTATATATTCATGACATTTTAAAACATATTTTCTATTTATTTGTTTATTGTTTTAAGTCAAATTCTGCTACTAAACAGTGACTGTGTTTTAAAATGTACAGCAAAAAAGTGCATATAAAAAGTGAGTTCTCTGTAGAAGTTTAGTATCTATTTACACACAGAACATCAACAAAATATTATTTGACCAGGAGTGTCCAAACTTTTGCACACAACTGAACATCATAGAGAAGGACCAATTGTGCCTTAAAGTGGTTTGGGGTTCTATGTAAAACCATTGTCTTCAGTAAAAAGCTCTAAAAGAAAGCTTTTTTAAGGGTGTAAGATGCATGTGTGTGTCATTTTTGCACCTGACTGTGAAGAGATGAGAAATGTGTCACCAGTCATTTTAATGAATGGCTTCACAAAGCCCCATGCTTTAGGTGTCCTGTTCATTTCCGCCTGCCGTTCCTCACTCTCAGAGCTCTGATTTGTTGGTGCCATCACAGTGGAAACCTGGCAGGTTGAGGATGATGGTCACACCTCACTAAATCCTGGACACTCGCCTTGAAATAGCGGAGAGAACGAAAGGTGGAGCTCCGCAGAGCATGGCTCTCTTTTGACCGTCTTTATAGAAGACAGCAGAAAAATAACTCAGTGATCAGCCTGGAGGGGTGAAGGGGCAGCAGTGTTTATTGATGGAAAGTGTTTGTGTCTGTTTTGGTGTTATATTGGCATCACGTGTGTTTGTTAGACCGTAACTGTGACTCATTCGCTTTTTCATCATTCCGTGTGACTTTATCGAGTCTCAGTGACGCACGTCTGGGGGAGAATATTCTTTCAATCCATTTTTACACTGTGGTGACATCTTTCACTTTCACTCAGACCATCTCCATTACACAGCCACATTCATGCTTTGGCACACCCACACCTTTAGCCTACACTTAAAACATGCCTCCAGCCCTAACTTAACACACCCGACGTAGGTAACGAAGACCTTTGGGGGCTTCTAACTATTAGAGCCCTGTGTGTTACGTCTCTAATACACTCTCCATGGTGGTAGATCTCCAGGATGAGGACTGAGCACACCTGACATGCACTCTCCAAAAAATGGTAACTGTCACTAACCCCATCACTGGAGGGCTCCCCTCAGAGTAAAACCTCCACTATCTTCAGTTATGAAACAAAATTTGTTCACATTCATTTGCATTCACATGGGGCAGCTGGTGGCCTGGTGGTTAGAGAGTTGCCCCTGTGATTGGAAGGTCATGGGTTTGAATCTCAGGACTGCTAGTGGCACCACTTGGTAACCCTTGAGCAATGTAGTGTCCCCACACACCGCTCCCTGGGCTGCCCACTGCTTCACTTGATGAAAGGGGGTTAAATAGAGAGAAAAGATTTCACACTGTTCACACTGTGTGCTGTGCTGTGCTGTGTCCATGCGTGACTATAAGGGCCACTTTATTTTTATTTTACATCCATACTCTCTATTTTGACTCCAGGCTACTGATTTTTGTTATGTAAAGTGATGTAAATGTTGTTATTTTGGAAAGTGATTGTAGTTTACCTTTAAACATCATTCAAGGACTACAGTTAGACCTTTTTTGTACCTTGGGGAACTAAGATATTGGATGATGATGATGATGTGAAATCCAATAAAGACCAAATGACCAGCTTGACCCTTATGAAAGCAACCTTAGCTAGAATAACACACACGAAAATAACTATTTTTAGAACTGCAAAGAACCTTCTAGCATCCAAACTGTTCTTTAAGGTGTCATGTTTCTGAACATAGCTTTTGCCTTTACTAAAGAACCATTAAAATCTCTGGAATAATACACTATATGGACAAAAGTATTAGGAGACACCTCATATAAGAAACACCCTGTTGTAGCTGCAAAAGGGGGACCAACTCCATTTGAAAGTTTATGTATTTGAATGCAATGTCATTAAAGTCCCTGTTGGTGTAATGGTCAGGCGTCCTAATACTTTTGTCCATATAGTGTATGTTGGCTGTTTTGTGGATTGAGTGTCGTTCTGGTGAAGGTGCAGGTTTGGTTTTAACAGGGCAACACAAAAGCATTAACCTTTCTCCAGCCATAGTGCAATCGCTAACATCTTTCAAACATTAACATCAAAGTACATGTACATACTACATACCGGGGGACACCTACAGGCTGGGACCGTCATCTATGTAACCAATAACTTAATTTTTTTCCTTGTTTTAATTTGTCACCTGACTGGAATCTTGAAGTTCACATCCTAAGGAAGGTACTGTTACCTTTTCAAACCACTGATTTAGAAATGTGTATTTCTGTTTAAATCTAAAAAATACGGTTAACTATATCCACATCACAAATATAGTTGTTACAAGAATACAACAGTAACGGTATACCATCCAACGCTAGGCTCTTACTAAATTAACACCAAATATGATGTGTTCCATTTTTATTTTTGAGAACAGAGTTGTTAGTTTAAAGATGTCCTCTTTCTCTATCCACACAAGTGCTGGACTGAGCTTTGGCGCTTCTTAAAGACAGATAAAGCTTCAGCCAATCACAGGTTAGCAAGAAACAGTACAGCCAATCATACAACTATACTGGCTGAGGAAGGCAGTAGAGAAACAGAGCTATTAACGGAAGGTTTTATTTAACAACATTTTTTTTGTTTAAAATGATTGCTAGGGATAATTCTGCAGTCACTGGACACTGACATGGCCGTGTCCCTTCTGTCACTACCCAATTCTACAGCCTTCAGTCCAGGGGACATCTCTTAAATGGTTCTTGGCTTGGATATACAGTTCTAGGAGAAACGTCTAATTGCTATAGAATCTTTACATTATGAGTGAAAAGGTTCTTCACCCTTTTTTCACTTATTTATGGACAGATGGTAAGGTACTTCTTGTACTGACAGGTTTTGAAACACATTTTTCATTGTACAGAGTCTACACAGGGTTTTCAACAAATAAATAAGCATTACCTCGAATGTAACCAGGCTTAATCTATGTTTCTCATTGTACTATTCTTTATTTAGGCTGGCACTGACAGTTGTTTTCACTCTCCGTAATTTGCACCTTCCTGTCTACAGGAGCAACATAATTAGTTTGCTGCTGTTGTGAGATGAGCTGGGGAAAAAAACTGCTTTTTCCAAATGAAGATGGCTGACTAGCAAACTGTAAGCCTGACAGGCTGGCAGGACTTTCTATAAAGAAAAATGTTGATGCCGCTCTGATCATGAGGTAATGTTTGGATCTACAGAGGACGGAGGGAGCGGAGAGAAGAGTGAAAAACGTACAGCAAACAAAGCTGAACATTATTACCAGACAGAATGAAAATCAACTGAGCGGAGTCAGCAGTACCACAGTGACATCCAAATGTTCGGCTGTCACCAACACTGCAGTCTTTAAAAATAAAGGTGCCAGAAAGGGCTCTTAGGAGAGATGCCATGGAAAAAACACTTACAGATCCTTTCAGCGGATGATTTTGTAAATCAGAAGTCGGAATAACCTGTTTATCTGCTACTAAGACAAACACACCAAACCTGGAAGTCAACAGATCATGTACAACGTCGGAAAAAAAATGAAAGAACACTGCAAAAATGTTCAGTTTCTCAGGTTTTATCTTTTATAGGTGCAAGTATTAAACTGAACTGCTTTGCCTTCGTTTTTAAGAACTGCTAACAATATTTCTCCAAATTTCCAAATAAAAATATTACTCTTTAAATCATCATTTCAAAGGAAATGACAAAACATCAAAATAAGAGAAATGATGCAATGTTTATATCTCTTTATTTTGCCATTTTGTTCACTCTTAAACATTAATTACCTTTGACCTACTTCTAGTAGTGTTTTACCAACCGGACTCATTGTGAGAGTAGAGTGTTGATTTCAGCCGTGTTTTTATACTTTTCCTCATTAAATAAGATTTGATTCAGGTGATCACTAATCAGTCCCTCATAAAGCATAATGAGGTGCTTGTGTAGGAATTTAACAGACACAGCAGGAGTGTGCCTGCTGTACTCCACGTCTCATGTGTTTCCCTCATACAAATCGCTAGGAGGATAAGTGGGGGCACAATATGATTTTTTAAATTATAACATTGTGATGCTTCCGGCAGCCATGGCACTGTTTTATGCCTATTAATAGTTTTTCCTAGATCTGTACTTTAAAGCCAGTAATCATATAGGAACCTTGATTTTTAAGAGTGTTTGAAGGTACCTCATGAAATACAGAATATATAGTGCCTTTCTCAAACTTAAGGTTGCTTAACAAATAGTTGAGACATTTACCAGACAGTAGTAATTAAACGTTAAACTGTCCAAATTACAACAACACAGATTACAGCAGCAAGAAAGAACAAATAGAAAGCAGGATAAAGAGTTAAAGAAGAGGCATAACACTTAGAGAAAATACATTTTTACTCTCTCTTGGAAACAGGAGAGAAAACATTGGTAAGATTATGCAGGAGGGAGTTCCATAGTTCGGGAGCCACAACACTGAAAGATCTAAAATTTGCTAAAGCGTTCAAATTTGGAGACAGTAAACAGGCCAGTACCAGATGAACATAAAGAACGTGAGTAAATGAGTGAAATAGTGCAGTGAGGTAGTGGGGCACAGAACCATGGAAAGCTCTAAAGGTAATGAAGAATAGCTTAATCAGAAAATGATAAGACATGGGTGGCCAGTAAAGTTTGTGGTTTTGCAGAGTTTTGCTGAAGTCTATCAATTGTTTTTGAAGGGAGACCATGAAAACAAAAGAGGGACAAACTCATTATCATTAGTCTATACTTTAGAAACATTGGAAGGTGTCTTTAAACTGTTTAGACATACAGGGGCTGTTTCCCAGACTGAATCCTTTCAGAAAGTTGTGTGGTCCAGAACTGGGCTTTCCACGTCATGGAAGCAACCATAACTGTCCAAAGGTTTGTAGGCATTTGCTTAACAATGTTTCTTCTGAAACAAAGGTTTTAGTAGGGAGATGGTGCTGCTTTTTGTGACGACAATAGTCTCTACTCCTCTGGCAAGCCTTACACTAGGTGTTGGAACATTGCTGTTAGAATATGATTGCATATACCCAAAAGAGCATGTTGTTCTGATACCCAAAGGTGTGGGATGGAGCTGCATCACTCCAGAGAAGACAGTTCCTTTGCTCTATAGCCCAGTGCTATGCGAGGGAGTTTTTTACTTCTATAGCTAACAGGCTTGACTACCTGGCTCATGTGTGGCTCCAGAGCCCATTCTATCTATTAGTGCTTTTCTATGGAGATTATAAGTAATCCATATGCGCATTTGGACACCTGTCAGCAGTAGGTGCACCTTAAAGTTGCTGAGCTCATTAATTAGTAGGCTGTCTAAATACTTTTGGACATACGGTGCATGAAGTACAGCTGCCTTCTGTTTTGTCTCGTCATTGTAACTTGAGTCCCCTTTTCCTTCCTCTTATTTCCTGGATTTGAACAAATCAAATATCTACTCTAAGGAGACGCTGCATTAGAGTGGCGGCCCATGTTCGTGCCTTCCTCTTGTCGTTTCCATTTTTAATGGCTGTTTCTCCTCCTCGCTTTCCGGTTGTATGTGGAGGCATTGGGAGCATGGGGGAGAGGAAATGAAGTTATTAAAGAAAGATGAGACACAACAAGAGTCATCATGTTCACAATTGTGTGTGCGTTTTGTCTTCTGTAAAGGGATGCGGCTCAAGGTCGGCAGAGTGCATCATCCTCTCCCACAACCTGTGTGCTGTTAAGACATTACTTGGGGATATTTTGCAGATGAAGCTATGAATAGTGCTGTGGGCAGCTTCATATCTGCTTTGTTTCTCGAGGGCACAGCCATTTGAAAGTAATTTCCAGTCAGGCATAGTTATTGTGTTGCGTTCCATTGTCACTGTCATTCAGGCACAGTAATTCATGTCGTTTTAGCAATTAGAGCTACTTCAGCTTTGTGAAGAGGCCACCGGAATTGGACTCTTTAAAATATAGAAGGGATCCAAAAGGGTTCTTTAAAACAATACAATCTGAAAGACCAAGAAGCACTTTTGATAACTAAATGGATGGAACTACTTTTGTAAATGAGATGTGCAAGTGGAAATACTCTTTTAAAAGTTTCAATTACCTTTACATAATGTAAAGGTTCTATAACAACTGGAGGTTTTTGCTACAACTGTATAACCAGTCATTTTGGAACCCTGTTAAAACCACACACCTAATGACAAGCAACTTTGACCCATCGAGGTATGGACCCCCCCCAAGACCTCTGAAGAAGAGCTGTTGTATCTGACACCAAGATGTTAGGACCAGATTCTAGAAGTCTTGGAAGTTGCAAAGTAGTGCCCACATGGATTGGACTAATTTCTCCAGCACATCCCACATATTGCTCGACTGGATTGAGATCTGGGGAAATTGGAGGCCAAGTCAACACCTATGGCAGAACACAGCATTATCCTGTTGTAAGAGGCTGCTGGCATCAAACGGTGGTGTGCAACAATGTTTAGGTAGATGATGTGTTTCAAAATTACATCCACAAACTGGTTTGCCTTCTCATAATACATCCTGGTGGCATTTCTGTGAGAGCTCGTATAACTGTCCAATTTCGGAACAGTCGACAAACACTCTCTTGTGTAATTTGATAAACTGTGACGTGAAACCAACTGAACCAAATTGAGTTGCAAAGAAAAACAAACTATGCTGCAGACCTTCGCAAACAAACTAGATGAGAAAAGAGTGTGGTGAAGAGAAACATTCAGGAATGTGGCTTTCTCTCCCCACTTCCATTTGCTTCCCTGTAGCTTCTAAAAACCATGCAGAGAAATATGGGCTCACTAGGCATGGAGGAGACAGATGTTCATCAGCTGACGTAAAACGAGTCCTGAAAGTGGGATTTTTTTGTTGAAGACGGCAGCCGAGGGCCACGTTTCTCATCATCTGTGGCTCACGTGAACTTGTTTGTCACGTTTCTGTGATGGAGAGCTGAAATTAAGAAATCCCTGTGCTGGAGGTCTTGCCTGGAAACCGATGTGCTGCTATGGTAACCACCCACTCTTTATCCCCTCCTGCTCCTAACATCCCCCACCCCAGTTGTTTCATCTCCTTCACCTGCCAAGTGAGTGATGAGGGTTTTTAAACGGCATTAAAGTTGGATGAGGCTTATATGAAAAAGTAATTGAGTTCGGATGCCTGTGGTCTTGTGGGCTCTGGTGACCACAAGGAGCTCGGGACTCATCTGTACCTTGTGTGACTCAGGCAGTAATGGCTGCTCAGAGGACTTTGAGAGGCGATGCCTTAGCTTCCACCAAGTTTTTTACTGCTTTGTGATATTCCTCGCACCCTGGAAGGCACTTTTGGGGCCCCACTTCAGACACGTTCCTATTTGTTACACCCCTCCCTGCCACATCAAATATCTATAAGCTACACACATGATGACATGCTACAAAACGAAGGAGTCACCAGAAATAACATCTCTCGGGGAGAGAGAGAGAGAGAGCGAGCGAGACTAAAGCAATGAAACGCCTACTCTGCGTAAGGATTAGAGGACTTTTTCAGATCTGAGTTGTTTGGAGAGAAGGATGTGTTGCGGATGTGGCAGATAAGGCTGCGACTGGCTGGAGGTGATAAATGTCAACAAAAGAGCGGCGCGCGCGTCTTCAGCTCTGCAGCCAGCCACCGGGGCCGACTGTAGATGGCATAACCATGGCAACGGGAGGACGATCACACCCACGTAAGGCTTCTGCTCCCCGCGGAGCCGAGGCGTGACCCGGTGTGACGGGGAGAAAGATGCTTATCTGGGGAGCCTATGGCATGGGTGAAGGAGAGGGGCAGAGAGAGACGGGAGGGGTGGGGCAGCAGGGAGGAACAGAGAGAGAGAGAGAGAGAGAAAGAGAGAAAGAGAGAGAGAGAGAGAGAGAGAGAGAAAGAGAAAGAGAGAGAGAGAGAGCATTTGTTTGACAATGCTGTCTATAGAGCATGACACAAAGATGTGATTTCCCCAGTTTATTTATAATGCTAACATTAGAATGCTGAGAGGAACCAGCTTGTAAAAAGCAATAATATGATCATGGAGACTACCTTGCCTTGAGGGAAACACACGAGATGTGGAGCACAGTGGGCACACCCCTGCTGTGTCTGTTAAATTCCTACACAAGCACCTCATTCTGCTTTATGAGGTACTGATTAGTGATCACCTGAATCAAATCTT
>JBBPCY010071872.1:0-11509 GCA_037974405.1 Brachyalestes nurse | reverse complement strand
CATAGCTTTACAAAGGAAAATAGTTTGGTTGTACTGTTCAGTAACTTGCAGAATAATAAAAAAAAATCTATAGTTACAAATCAATAGAAATACCGTGATAAAATCGAAATCGTGATTTCACTATAAAAAAATCGCGATATGATACTTTGGACATATCGCCCACCGCTACATCACTGAAATAAATTCACTGCAAATAAAATCCCTGCATGTACTTTCTCTACTCATAACCTCATTAAATGTACAAATAAACCTTCAAGACAGTCAAAATAGTTGATTATATTTAAACAGTTTTTAAAATTGAGTTTGTTTCAGCTCAGCCCTGTGCAGCGTTCTCAGTATGTCCTTCAATCTAGAGAAAACATTTAGATATTATTCAATGGAATGTTTCAATTCAGTGGTGTTTCTGATTATTTTATTTGAACAGTATCTTTTATATCTGTTTTTGGCTGCCAAGTGGAGAACCGACTATACATGGCCATTGAAAAATATACTTTATAAAGAACCCAAACCAGACTGATATTTGGGCAGGCCCCATTGGGTTCGGGATGGGTATCATCCCTTTGCTTCTCAGCCTACCACTCAGAAATCCTGAAGACAATACTTGTCCCATCCAAGATCCATATATATGCCCTTCTAAATTACGTTCAGCCACTTCAAGATGTTTTATTTACTATTCAAACTAGAAGTAAGCCTGCACTTCTGAGTTTTAATATGTAATGCTGATTATGGTAAAATAATCCAAACATTTTCTTGGGGTACTACTGTGCTTTACTTTGCGTCGCGTGTATCTCTCAGGCATGTTATACCTCTTTTTAGACATAGGTCTATGGGCTATACAAGTTATGAAGTTATTTGCACAAAATCACTCTCACATAAAGAGATCTTACCAGCTCTATTCTTGACAGTTTCAGTCTCTTTCAAAATAATCCGTAAGGGCTCTGTCACTTTTACGCAAATAAGCTGTTGCTGGCCACGCCCCACCCATCCCATGCTTACACTGCGCATTTACCACAGTGAAAATGGCAGAAAACAGAGGCGCTATCCAGCCCTTTATGTTTGACCCCGAGTTGGACCCAGAGCAAGACGAACACAACACTTCATGTGTGACTTGTAGTGTTGCGCAGGTCGTCTTTTTTTAACACCCACCTCAAACTGAGCTGTCAGGAGATCCAAACCGCCCAACCTGCAAAAATACGCGTGGATAATGACCCAAAATTCAACCCGACCCGAGGAAAAAAACAAATAGTTTACAACATGTTTTGATCGATAATGAAATGTGTTTTGTAACTTTTTGACCCACCCGCCCGCGCCCAAGATATTTAAAAAATGTCTGCCCTAAAACTGACTGCACCCGCACATCACTAGTGACTTGCCTGTGCCTGTAGCCATAGCGTTTGGCGTCTTACGCGTGCTGGTAAAACCAACAGACAAAAATGGCGGCTCTTCAACTAATCTAGTGGGTGGGGGCTTGACAGATGAGGGGTGGTTCTATGCAAGTTCCTTTATCCTGACGTCAGGATAAGGGAGACATCCAAACGGCTCATAGAAGCATATGATTTCTGACAACAAAATCCTTCAATTGACTCACAGAAAATGGATGTATGTTTTTTTGCGTTTGGAGTGCTTATAGGAGCAGTAGAGACCCAAATGAAAATACAAAAGTTTTGCATAATATGTCCCCTTTTAGGTTAATGTATTAAGCAGAGTTAAATGAAAGTGTTTTGGGCACATATTTGGGGTTTACACAATAAAAATATGCATTTTTACTCTTTTTTTTACCACATCACAAATTCAGGGTTTTTCACTATTCTTGGATGCTCTTGGAATGTAAACACCGCAAATGTTGGGGGTTAATGTATTTGGATTACTTCCTTTGCACATGCAAAGCTTGAGACATTTCATCTGACCTAAGCAGACAGACCATTTTTCCCCACTGTAACCTGCAAGAAGGTAAGCAATCTTTTTTCAGTTAAATCTAACAAATATGTTCAGGTTGTAACACTACACATAGATTATATAGTTGTTTTTATTCTAGAAATAAACAGATTGTTCTCAGAACTTCTAGTCATTAATAATGCTTCCAGTGTTGATTTTTTAGCTAATGTTTTCAAAGCAACATCCAACCTAGAGCGTGTTCACAGCTTAACTTGAATAGGGCAGCAGTTGAATAATTTTTTTAAACCAAATCAATTCTGTTCATTAGATGTCATGCTTGCCTTCACCCTCCCAGTGTTCGTGCTAGGGTTGCAGGGATTAACCGGTTTGACTATCAAACACGGTGTGAAACACTGCGGTTAATCCATCGTTAGGACTTCCCCAACACTGCTAAAAAAAAAATTTCCGTCAAAACCAAAGACATAATAGCACGACCCGCATGGACGAAAACAATACTCACGCAGATCATGGTTTGGTGGAGTGCACATGCAGAGGAATACTGTCAGTAGTAACAAAAAAGTACATTCCAGCTTCTAGTGTCTCCTCTGAGAGAGTGTTCAGCAGTAGTGGCAATATTTTCTCACCTCGTCGTTCAAGGCTGAGCTCAGAAAACGTGAACATGTTCAACTTTTTGCACTTCAACTTGGACTGATGTTGTGAACTGTTAAAGATCTTATGTAGACAGGTTATGTAGACAGGTTTTACATTGTTTTCTTTTATTGTCATTGCATTCAAGTATTTTAGCAGCAACAAATGACCTGACTATAGATGTGTACAGAGATTACTTTTATTTACAAATTTTATTTTTCTAATTATGCATATTCAAAAAGCAGCATTTTTAACTTATTTAGTTCATTTCTTTTGCTAAAAAAGGACATAAAAACTGAAAATATAAAAAATATGTCAAAGGAGCTGGATGTGTTTACAGAGCAAGTTTACTTGAATTTAATTAAAAATTCTCTGTTCCATGAGTGTGTTAAAATACAGTTTGCACAGAGATTACTTGAATTTTGTTTACTTTAACTGTGGTGTATTCAAAAGACAGCAGTAACCACTGTCTGTGCAGCTTATAGATTTTTACAGCCTTACAGATGGTTACAGAGATTACTTTTATTTTACAAATTCATTTTTCTAAGCAGTATCTCTGAAAAGCAGCAATAAATAGCTTCTGAAGTTCAAAACCTTTATAGAATGTGTTTGTGTGATTTATATATGTTGGTACACTTGTGAAATCCATTCACGTAAAATAACCGTGATAATCGTGAAGATTTCTCAGACTATAATCGTACCACCAAAATCTCTAATCGTTGCAACCCAGGTTGTGCTATTGTGTGATTGGAGGAGTCCTAGCTAGCAAATTGACTTAGCGTGCAGATGGAGAAACCGAGGGGATATTTAGTAGCTACTTCTAAAATGGTTGAACATAGCTTATCCTATCAGAGTATTACATACATTAGCTAGTTGTACCTGGCTACTTCTGTTACGTGCCGTGGCACATTGTGCCTTTTTCTGTGTAATTCTTCTCGGGCTTTGCACTATCCTACTCACTATAGGTCTCCCAGATGACGTGTACCTTATGGAATACTTGTGATTGGCTGATCGCCTAGGACTTTCCCTTTTGGAAGATCACTTCATGATGTCCCACCTCCAACCTTGAAGAGGACGTCATCGTTAGAGGAAATTGTTGGAGTGGAAGTTGGAGTATGAGTGTGGTGTGTTTGTGAGACATGAGTTGAATGTGCTGAGAGAGAATTTGGAGTGGTGTGTTGTGAGAGAGAGTTTGGAGATTGTGGGAGAGTGTGGAGTGCCCGTGCTTGTGCAAACTTTATGAACAGAGTTGTTCTTTTGTTTGGTTTGGAAGTTGGGTCAGGTTAGCTCTTTAGTTCTTGCACATTTTGTCCTCACACCTTAGAACTCCTTTGTTAGCTCACCAGGTAAGCGGCGGACACCACACTCTGTATGTTTTTTGTTTATTTTGTTTAAGAATAGTGTAGGTTAGTTAGGGATGGTTATGGGTTTAGAATAGGTTTGATTATTTCATTCAGAGTAGAGACGTTTTTGGTTTGTTCTTTTCTTTCCTTTGGTATCATCACTGGACCCAACCCGTTTGTTTTCTGTACACCTTTAATGTGTACTTTGTTGTATATTTGTACATATTTGCACCATTGCTTCACTCACTATCTGTTGTAAATATTTGTCTTACAATACACCAATTTTTGAACTTAACTCGTCTGTCTTGTACTCCTTTTTTCCTGTGTACGTTCAAATGTCCATCCTACCACCCTGATCTTTATTTCTAGCCGTAACACTTCACTTAATTGGCATTATCCTGGAAACCTACTAATAGCTCATGTAGAGAAGAAAAAATACACAATCACACTGGCTCATCAAAATGTTAAATAGCTCTGTCGTCAGGTAGAGCAGGGCAATATGCAAATGCATATTAAAAAGGTGGCACCATTGATTCTTGTCCATTAGGACTAATCAGATGTCAATCAATCAATAATTGTAATAATAAATACTGTGGCATAATGGAACTGGCAATATCCTAAAGTATCATATTTTATCTTTGCCATATTTCCCCCACTATGAGCAGGCTGAAGTTTAAAGAAAGTGATACTTCATGAACAAATTGTCGAAATATTTGACATTTGGTTTTACTTAAAAAAAAAATCCCCAAAATTCAGATTGAAAGTCAGTACAGTAACAAGATGTTAAAGCTGTTACACAACATTATTAATTATACACTTATTTTACATAAAAAAAAAAACATCTTGTGCCGAATGTTACAAAGCAAGGACTAGCTTCCAACAAATTCATTGTAAACTTCCAACAAATTAATTGTAAAGGCTTGTAGCCCAGCTTAGAAAGCGTAGCTCATGAAGAAAAGTCCACATTTCTTTGCACAAAACCAAAGCAGCGGGTGATTCAATACAGCAGAGCAATAAAGCCCACAACAGGGGAATGAAGGAAAGGGGAAAAACAGATCCAAAGAAATGACAGGACGGAAGAGAACAGTGAAGGAAGAGCAGAACTCCTTCTGGGTTTCTCTAATCTTTTTAGCAGGCCTCTAACTCTGCTCCAAACTCCTTCTGGAACATTCTGAGAAACGGTGATAGGCTAGTTTATGAGAACTAATGTGATAACGCACACACACGCACACGGTCTGCCAAACAGCGATACACCCACAAGTTTGACTGTATTGGCCCAGGGCGGAGAGGGGGAGCAAGAAGTAAGGAAGAGAGAGAGAAAGACAGCAAAAGAGAGAGAGGGATGGTGAGAAAGAAGGGGCAGGGGATGATGGGTTTATGAGTGTTAATGTGATCAAAGGTATTGTTATCTAGTTGGAAGGCATTTTCGGGGTATCTCAAAGGGATCATTATAGATGAACTTCTCAAATCCAGTCTCAGGAAATCACTTCAGTTCCTTACTCATTTTAGCATGTTTCCCACCTTGCCCTACACACCTGCTTCAACCAAGGAAAACGGATGACAGTGTTTCAGGCCTGTACTTTCTTTCATCCTTCATACTTCTCTTGTGATATGGAGGCTACGGTGGGAGCTCAGAATTCTACAAATGGGAAACAGAAGAGCAATATGAAAGGAAAAGGAACAGAAGTACAAAAGAAGTGACTGGACATGTACTTGAGTTGTTTCCATTTGCTATCAGTTGTTTCCTATTCTTGTCACATGAACATGCTGAAAGCATGGATGCACAAAGGCTAATATCTGTGGTGGGCTGAGGGAAGATAAACAGCTATCTTGCAATTTATTAGCTTTACATTTTTGCACACTGACAGTATGTGATACACCAATTATATATACCCCAGTATATCCGTACCTAAGAGGCACACAGCATGCCTTTAAATTCAGTAAAAAGGAACAGACATTCTCTACACCACTTGTCGTGAAATTCTCTCGTCCATGTCCACTTTATTAGCTCTATTTATTGCAGAAATTTTCACACATCTGCTTTATAATAAAAATTTGTGTAGTTTATGTTTTATAAATGGCATTGTTTTGTTACAAGTTATTTAAAAATTCTGAGAACCTGCCTAATATTTTGCTTGTGCTGCCAAAGCAACGCCTATCAAGGCCTAGCAGATCCTGAGCAATTTTTGCTGTGTGGTGGGTGTAATCTCCAGCTGTACTTAGTCTGCAACAATGTGTAACAGGCTTCCCACCACATGGGGCAGACAAAGGCTCTGGAACCAAACTAGAATGACTTTGCAGAACATCAACACAGTCCATCAGAAAGACAGCAAACACCTGACCGCGCCATACTGGACAGCGGAAGTGAGGGGTTGATACAGCGAGATAGATAGACAGAAACGGACTACTGACAAATAATACACTATTTCATTTGTTGACAGCTGTTTAAATATATCAGTGCCGTTATCAGTGGAAGTTATCTACCTGAATGTAGTCCACGAACATTGATACTTTGAAAAGCTATCCATAGCAGACTTAAAAACCAACCCGTATCCTCTCCCCCCAGAGATCTATACGGATTTAACCAAAGCGCCTTGCCTGCACAACTTTACTCCACGCAATTTGTCTGTTTAAGTACCAGAGATATCACATTTGAATTTAGTTATTTTAATATTAATTCATATTTCAGTCTTTTTAACAGCACTTTGTTAATTTCACGTATTAAACTTTTAAGCGGCAGTTTAAAGGCCAGTTTTTTTGAAATACTAGATTTTGACATCAATCAAGTTTGAAGTGCAGTTTAAAGTGTCTGGGTGCTTGCACCGCGGAGCTTTGCTGCTCGGAAGGTCCGTGGGGTACTAAAGTAATGGAACACCCAGGCGAGGTGAACGGTTTTTGGCTAATAACTCCGGGGGTTATTGTGGCAAACAAGGGGTCGCTGGAAATGTCTCACCAAGCCCTATCTAGCTGTGAAGTTTGACGGGGATTGGTTCTTCACCCGCGGAGCTATACCGCTCGTAATGTCCTTTGACTGCCTCCACACCAATGACACGAGGCTCGTTTTCACTGCCATTTACTCGAAACTTTGAACAGGAAGTTTTGGTCTTAAATCAAAGTACTACACATCTGCTAACTAGTGATAGGGAATACAAATGCTATATTAAATTATATTTGTAACTACAGTCTATGTTATTCATGATGACGTCTTGTCGCAATTCTGTGACTTTGGCGCTTAGAGGGTTAAGTACATACATAATACTAGAACCGCAAGCGGTTATTAACGGGGTCCAAGCTACCGCGCAGTCCATGTCTCGGGCGCTCTCGACCACTGAAAGAATTTCAAATGTATCCCATATGGTTTAGGAAAGGCCTGTTCAACTGGCGGCCCACGGGCCGGATCTGGCCCTTTTGAAATTTTTTATGGCCCGCAAGATTGCCCGTAAATCAATGTGTGATTCGTGTGATATAATAATATTTGGATTTTGGCTTTTGGATCATGATTGGCTATCTGCTGTGTTGTATAAAATTAGCCAATCCGAGCACAGAAGTCGCCAATCGCAGCCAAAAGAGGTGGGATTTGTCAGAAAACGGGTGTGTTAAAAAAAGCAGCGCAGAACTGGCAGCAACGAAAGAGAATCCGGTCCCACACACAGCGAGAGGAAAATCTTTGTAGTTTTAGCTCGGTGATGTATCTACTCTAACGACTTAAACAGAGTTCAGAGTTCTCATTTATAACCGGACTGGCCACCGGGCAAACCGGGTTGATGGAAAATTTGGGCCGATGCGGAGGGTGTTTTGCGAAAAACCAACACCCCCCCCCCACACACACACACACTCCGCCGGGAAAGACAGTCTGGACCACACGAAATTCTGTGGCCCCCGAACCCACAGTGACTTTCATATCCGGCCCACTTGCTATTGTAGTTGAATAGCCCTGGTTTAGGAGATATAGGCAAAATGAGAAATGGGCATGTTACAATGGCAGTGAATAATGGCGCTTAGAGGTCCTGAGGTCATGCAGAGGTCATGCAGTTCTGATGCTCACACACCCATTATAGATGTTTTTTGTGATGGACCGCATGGACATTTTGACCGGCATTTTTGCTTGTCGGCTTTTTCACACAAGTCCTCAAAGTAGATAGAGTCAGTTAAATACATGTGACACCCTTTTCAGCAATAACTGCAACTAAATGTTTCCAGTAATGGTTGATCAGTCCTGTACATTAGCTTGGATGAATTTTAGTCCATTCCTCATTACAGAACAGCTTCAGCTCTGGGATATTGGTGGGTTTCCTCGCATTAACTGCTTGCTTCAGGCCTTTCCACAATATCTCAGTTAGATTATGGTCAGGACTTTGACTAGGCCATTCCAAAACATTAACTTTATTCTTCCTTAACCATTCTTTGGTAGAACAACTTGCTGCATGACCCACTTTCTCTTGAGATTCAGTTCATGGACAGATGTCCTGACATCTTACTTTAGTATTCGCTGGTATAATTCAGAATTCATTGTTCCATCAATGATGGCAAGCTGTCCTGCCCCAGATGCAGCAAAAGAGGCCCAAACCATGATACTACCACCACTATGTTTCACAGATGGGATAAGGTTCTTACGCTGGAATTCAGTGTTTTCCTTTCTCCAAACATAACACTTCTCATTCAACCAAAAAGTTCTATTTTGGTCTTATATGCCCACAAGACATTCTTCCAATAGCCTCCTGGCTTGTCCACATGACCTTTAGCAAACTGTAGACTAGCAGTGGCCTGAACTCCATTATTATTCAGTGTTCTCCTGATGGTGGTTTTCACAACAATTTCTTTGCTTTAACTAATAGCTGAGGTTTTAACGTTTCAAATAAGCCCGCCAGGAAGTTTGTAGGAGTGTCCTAAGCAGAGATATTCAAGGTGTATAAATCAAAAATACAATATAATAAACAATCTAAATCAGGGGTGTAAAACTCATTTTGGTTCATACAGAGCAGAACAATCATAACATACAGTGAGTTGAGTGTCATATTTTGCTCTGGGATGCAGCAGCACTCGACTCCAGATTCAAGAAAAAGGCCTTTGGGAGGGATGATGCTGCTGATAGGGCCTATCAACAACTCTGCAACACTGCAGCGAGGGTGACATTCCCCAAGCACCATCAGACTGAAGAAAAAGAGGGAGCTCAGGGATCAGCAGCACAAGGAGGGAGTTCCACTCAGGAGAGTGCTTTCTGGAAAGACTTTGACCAGCAAGTCTCTGCTCATGTGACTCAAAGTGCTTTTGTGGCAGAACTTCTAGTGCCGAGGTCTTCAATCCCCCTCACATGGTGAAAAAGTTGAGGGATGGTTAGACTTGTAGTCAAGACCGCCTAAACCAAGACCAAGACACGACCAAGACCAGAGGGTATCGAGACCAAGACTAAGACCAAGACAGGCTGAGTCAAGACCAAGACAAAGTCGAGACGAGACCGAGATCGAAAAATAAAAAGACCCCCTTAACTTTTGTGTGCAGTTGAGGACTGACATGACAGTACTGACTGGTCCCAAAGTCATCTGACAAAACATCTAACACCTCAAACAACTGACTGATTTATACTTAATTTTTAGAAATTGTAACATCAAATTGAAGATACACAATTATAAACTTGAAACTGCATCATTGTAGTAGTACTAGCCAAATTGCACTGTAAGGATAACTTCCCTGAAATTGATCTGGGCTGCGTTTCCCAAAAGCATTGTAAGCCTAAGATGTTTGTAAAAATGATCTTACGACTGATCTTAATATTACGGTCTGTTTCCCAAAACCATCGTGACTTAAGTAGCACTTGAAAATCTTCGTAGATCTACGAGTGCTCTGGAGTAATCGTAAAGCCTTAAGTGCATCGTAAGGAGACAGAGTTATGAGGGCACCTGCTGGACAACCTGCAAATTGCACCTACAATTTACTTCTCTTCAAAGTCATTTTTCATTTTATTTGTACGTATATTTTTATTCATTTCTATTTTCTACTCATTACACAATTCAATATAGAAATAATAACGAATAAAGAAATAAAATAAAAATGACAATAAATGTTAGAATGAAAAAAGAAAGTACACTGTTGTATTTAACAGAAAATATTCAATGTGCTTTAAAGATGACACAAATAAAGGAGGAACTCAAAAAATGTGTCAATGACTTGCTGGCGTGCATGAAACCCAGCCATGTATTGAACATGTCTTGATTGATCATCATGAAGTCTCTTCTCAACTTCATTCTCTTCCTCCACCTCTTCAACAATGACGAGCCATTCTACAGCATGACATTTCAGCACATTTCAACGGATAGCGACTCCTAAGAACGTTCTCAAAATGACTCGTAGAAAACCCTCTTAAGCGCTAAGATCAATCGTTATCGGGAAACGCAGTCCTGGTCGGTGTATTTCTCTTTATGGCATTTTCCTTTTCGATTGGTTATCGGAAAAAGCTTTACAGTGATTTTGGCCCATATCGCACTAGTATTGATTGCAAGTATCGGATTGGCTCACCCTTAATATTTAGAGAATTCAAGTTCTTATCAAATTAAGTCAAGTATGTTTATTGTCATTTGGGCCATATACACAGTGTAGCAGGACCCTGGTGCAACACAAAACAAAAATAGAAACACCACAAGACTACAGACAGGACAAAATACAGTGCAAGAAAAACATAAGCAACAAAACAACAGGACAAGACAACATTTAGCGAAATTGATATTTGAATGAATGCAGTAATATGTTGGAGGAGCACGATTGCCATTTTTTCCAAGTAAACAACAAAGACGGAACACGTTATGTCATTTGATGTATTCCGTGTGACTAATAATTAGTGGTGGGTCGTTATCGGCGTTAACGTGCTGCGTTAACGTGAGACTCTTATCGGGCGCTAAAAAAAATATCGCTGTTAATCTATTAGGGAGCTGGGTCTATATTACGCAAGCTATGATGACTTTCATGAGATGAGATGATGAGATGCTTTGTGACAGAGTTGACACATAAATAGTGCACCTGTGATTTCTGCCACACACTGTTAGTAGCAATATTTAACATTTTTGCATTTTCCAAACTCTGTATCACTTTGTTTTTGTTACTGACATAAGTACAAATATGCTTATTTTGATTGGCTGCCATGTTTTAGGCCTCATACAAAAAGCAGTTTGGGATGAAACATAGCTAATAACTAATAAATGTGAAGTTTCTGAAGTTTCAGTGGGTAGAAATGACATTGCATGCAAATCCCAGACTTTAATATGGAGTTGGTCCCCCCTTTTTTGTTTTATCAGGGTAGTTACATTAAGACAGTAGTCTCTTTTGCAAGTTCGTTCTCTACTTCCTTCGCCTCCTGACAAGCCTCAGAGAACATCACCCAGCTGGCATACCAGATTACTTGCTGCAACTCCCGTTTGACCAGGCCGGGCTGAAGGCCTGCCACCAGTTGGCTTCTTAAGGTGGCATTGTCGGCTTTGTCCCTCTGTGGCTCCTTCCGTTTCCATCTGCAATGACCCTCCCAGAGATGGAGGATGAAAGTTAGCTTAGCCAACCCGGTATCCTCACCATAGAGGTCCTTGAAAAATTCTAAGATTTTTACTTCAATAGACTCTAATGGTAAATAAGTCCTACCCATGAAACAAGTGACTGCC
>JBBPCY010071871.1:0-11510 GCA_037974405.1 Brachyalestes nurse | reverse complement strand
CACAGAAACTCCAACGCAGTTTTATCACAACCCAGTCAGCTTATAGACACTTTTAAGCCCAGTGTCATAACTTACATATACTCACAGCGAATCAAAGAGTCCGTCCGTGCTTGTATGTTTGTAAACTTGTGGTAGGGCTCTTTGAAACCCTAAGACCCTCAGCTATTGGTTAAAGAAAAGAAGCTGGCGTGAAAATCCTCCTATTACAGCGAAAAACGTATGTTTCTGGGAACTGTATACGGGAAGAAGTTATACGGGAAGGGGTGTGTCGCGATTCATCCTCCTCACACCGCGACATGGGTTCGGAGTGTCGCGAATTCGGTTTTCTATCGTATATCGTTACAGCCCTAATATACAAACACACACACACACACACACACACACCAAAAACTAACACTTTCAGTACAGCTAATCAAGTATAGTGTGAAAAGATATCAGGCACTGTTGTGTTAATTTCATGTGACCTTTATAGTAGCTTAAAGCCCATACTTTTTCTTTAACATGATTTAGTGTAGTGGGATAAAGTTAGAAAGATAAAGGTGTGTGCAAAATGCTTGTGTCTTAAGGGACCAAAATATGTGGCCAAAAGCACTAAGTTCGCAAGAAAAGGATGCTACTGAGTTATGAGTGCATCATATTACTTCATAATTAATCCATAAATGTTATGTCTACAAATATTTATTTTGGGACAGTGACCATATAAACAGTGAGAATTTCATGGTATCAAGGGCTGTTGGTCTTTATTTTTGTAATTTAGTATACCTACAACTTTAAAAGAATAATGAGAATAATAAAACAGTCCTGCCTCAGAACAAGCACTCCTGCATCACTGAAATGAATATTGGGTTATTTTGTATAATCTTTCCCTCATGCTTTGTTTATAGTAGTTATTTCATTTAACATTGAAAGAGTTTTGTATTAGGTTAGTGGTAAAATTCAATTTTTGATTGTACACTAATTGGAATTGGAACTGAAACACTTGGCCTCATCAGGAAAAATCATGACTGTGTGAATAAAGTGCAATATTAATCATTTATAAAACAAACTCTAGTTTTGTAGATATGTTTAGGCCTTGAAAAAGACCACTAGAAAGGCCCTGTCAAAATCAGATGGTCCATTAAAATTGTATTACCGTTTGCATTGACTGGAATGGTGCTGCATTGACATTGATGCCGCTGTTGGGCCGGGGTTTGGAGTTTGCTTGGAACACCTGGGTCTGAGAGGTGGCTGAAAGAGCCGAGGAAGGAGACTGCTCTGTCAGTGAAATGGAGGCCTAGACAACACAAGAGAATACTTGATCAAAATCTCTCCTGGGAGAACCAGTATGACAACAGCCAGCTTAGTATTGCAATATTGTGGACCCCTTGCCTGCATGGGGTCTATGGGATCTGTCTGTGGCCGAGGATCAGCTGTGTGCGATGGCTGGTAAATAGTGGACGATGAGGAATAGGAATCCGGAGAGTGGGGGACAATGGGAACCTGAAGCACATGAGACACATCATCACAGAGCTGTTTCCAGTTATTTTACTTTTTCACATCATATCTTTAGAGTTTTCTTCATCATAAATTCACATTGTTTATACTGTTGAGAAGCTCCCAGCACGTCATCTTTTATAATGTTCAAATATTAAGTAATTGTATTTCACTAAACATCTGGTTACATTAAGGCCTTGTTCATACGGACGTTTGAATCTTGGATAAATGAACGCGCTCTGAACACTATAGGCGTTTTTGTAGCGTTTTGTATCTGCGCTTGATTGGCGTTACACTGGCGTTTGTCTGACGCTGTGTAACGCCAGCCTGCAGCCCAATGTGTAGTTTCGTGTATATACCTGTGGGGGTAGTAATCATTCTCTCCAGATTGTTTACGTTTTGGGATTTGTTTTCTTCGCGTTCGTCAGGATTTCGGTAGAAAATGTTGCCAAGAAAATGTTGCATGCAGCGTTTTTTTGACGCCACCTGAACACGTAGCCGACCGAGGGCTGGGTCAGAACGTCCGTGTGAATGCTGTGATTTACCCCAATGAGCAGAAAAACGGTCGCCGCTCAGTCCGCGCTCACCTGGTGCCTCGAACGCCAGGAAAATGCCTGATTCAGACGCCAGTGTGAACGAGGCCTATTGTTTGCTTTGTGCAGGAACTGTGTTCCTTCAGATCTTTACAATATTAACTTCATTTATGGCAACTGATTATCAGGTGACAATCTCTTCATTTACCAATAAATTCACTACAGACACGGAAAAAAAAACAAAAAAAACCTTGACCCCTACTTAAGACTACTAGTTCAACCTGCTAACTTGAATAACTCTTTTTCCAACATATTTTGCACAAGTTTAACTGTTTTCATAGTACTGTAAAGAAATAGCATACATAAATATCAGACAATTCAACATAACTTAGTCCAAACTTACCTTTGTAGGGTCAGATTGTACAGAAACAGCAGGAGGCTGTGCAAGGCGGGACTCTGGTTGAGCTGTGGGTACAGAGCATAGGCAAATCAAAACAATTGTTATTGGCTTACATGAAAGAAGTTATTATAAAATGAGTGAAGAGCTACAGGAGTGTTGTACCTGAACCTGATGGGCAAACCATCTGAAGCATTTCTATACTCTTGGACGGTTTCATAGGCTGTGCTGATACAATAGCTGGGTCCAATGGCTGTGCATCAAATTCTAACATTGAGTCCTAAGAAAGAGAATACTTAACTGGTGTACATGTTCAAGCCAATCTGAAGTTTCTGTTTCCTTATTAGTTTATTACTCTGAACATGATTGAAACATCATTTAAAAGGCTAATCTCTTAGTAAAATGCAATATCTACACCTGGTAGATGGAAAAAAAATATGAACTAATCACCACACCACTCTGCTATCCTCTTAACATGTTTCAGTTTACATTTTGGATTCACATTGACTCCTCAATGCAGACCATAGACAATGTGGATATGCCGTACTTGCATGAAGTTGTAGGGCCCCTGCATCTGCGCCATGAGGTCCTGAACCACTTGTTTTCTGATTAGTGGGTCTGGGGACAGCGTTGGAGTCACGGAGGTCAGCTGATGTGCCTCTGGAACAGGGGTTGCCTGAACAGGCTGCTGAAGGGACTTTTCCACCTGACGAGGAAGTTAATCCAAAGGTAAAATTATTTAAAATAATAAACCCCACTAGTTTTGGTAACAAAATTGAATGGTTAAGTTCTTTACTTTGGTTTCAGCACTCCACTCCTCTCCTTGTTCCTTCTCACAGCTGATGTATGTGGTCTCTGGAATGAACTGTCTATTTACAAACTAAAGAGAGAAAGAGAGAGGGGAAAAAGCTGTATATGACTCAACTTTCAATTTCATTCCCCCCTCTCTTGTTAAAATATGGCATTCTTAGACATTTACAAGTGAGGGTGGTACAAATCAAAAAACTTTGTCTCATGACATTTTTTCACAAAACATGGTACCTCTGTCAGTATTCAATTTTTACCTCTGTAGTTTCCATTAGGATGGGCTCTGGATATCCTTCAATAATTTCACCTTCTGTGAGGGCATAAAAACAATGAAACCCTCAATCAACCCTACAGGTGATGTGTACATGAGACATTTATGGGTTTAATGGTGATATTTTAACCCATACCCTACATGTCCTATACATTTTAATTCTTCTCTTTCAATATCAAGCAGAATTTTTTCACACATAAACCCACACCACTGTAGCATAAAGCAAAGTTTTAAAAGCTTGTTAATCAATCAATAAGCGAACAGCAGCAGAGGTTTGAAAGCTAGGGATGAGTATCAAGAACCGGTACTAAATTGGTATTTGTTTTTGACTGGGCAGTACCAAAATAAGGATCAGATCCTGGACAAAATGGGAGGAACAGAAGCGGTGCTCTGCACATCAACATCAAACATCTACAGCAATTGTTCCTTCCTCATTATATATACACTTTTCACACACTGAGAGCAAGATCAACAGGTATTTGGTAGTGATTTTACCATCAGTAAATTATAATACCCATCTCTGTAATATGACATACTCATGGGTACATTTTGTTCACTTGGCTTCCCATACTAAAACTGCCCAAATCATCGATCTTTGCACAGAAACCAAACGATCCATGTAAATATGAGGCAGATGTTCTTAATGAAGTAGCTTCTGGGTGCGTAACTTCAGCACCATACACATAGTACAAACAAAAACATAAATCTAAGTTAATTCAATGAAGGATTGATTAGCCAAATCAGGTATTGGATGATAACTGCACAGAATACTGGGTTGCCATATATAAAGGGATGGAATGGTTCAATGAGCACATACACAACACAATAAGTAGTGAATTCAAGCTTTAGAAGTGATCAGTATTTTTAAAATGAGAAAATAAATGGTTAATGCTGTATGCACACACAAAACACTTGATAACATTTGGCACGGTCTCAAATATTTCAACTGAAATCCTGACATTTATTTAGAAGAGTAAGTAATGGAAGTATGTTGAACTGAACAGAACAAAAAAAGATTTGTTGTTTGTAATATGCTGCTAGTGTTTGTAAATCTGATCAGTAAACCACCAAAATAATTGCTCAATTACTCATTTAATAAATAGAGACACTCCTATATATAATGTGAAAGAAATGAATGACCCGTGTCTGCATGCTGCTCCTCTGCCTCTGAGGACACCACCACAGCTGCAGGCTTCTCCTCGTCCTCTGTGCACATGCCATTCTGATGAGACTGCATTCGATCAAAATAGCCACTCTGCAGTACTCGCTCTAGCATCTCTTTCAGGGCTTTATCTAAAGGGAGAAATGAGACACAGTTCAACTCATTAAATCAGGCAACTTATGAGCATTAACACTCATTACTTTCAATATCCAGAAAGATGCCCTGTTAGACCTGCACCAGGCAAGTGTAAGTGTCTTGCCGCAACGAGCTTCAGACTAGTGGGTAACCTGTTGCATCAACAGAATTTTCAAATGGCCTCAGGAAGAAACATCAGAACATGACCAGCGCATAAAGAGCTGAGGGAAATGGGGTTCCATTCACAAGCAGATGAACAAGCCTAAAATGACAACAGGCAATGCAACACATCGTGGTGTGAAGCAAGCCACCACTGAACCTTTAAGCATGGAAACGTATTCTCTGGAGTGATGAATCAGGCTACACCATCTGGCAGTTTGATGCATAAATCTGAGTTTGGCAGATAACAGGAAAACATAACCAAATGGAATTCCAGTGCGGTGGATGGATAACAGGCTGGGTCTGCTGTCAGGGTTTGGGCTTAGCCTCAGAGTTCCAGTGAAGAGTAACATGAATGTTACAGGACAATGACACACCACAACTATATAGGTGTGATGGTCTGGCATCCACATTGTGTATTTTCATCATGATTTCAGAATACTAAATAAGGAAAACAGGACTTCTATAACCTGATCAGCAGTAGCACTTCTACAGTAAGTCTGCATGACTACACACTGCATTGTGTATGCAACAGTTCTGAAGAATCACAGTAACTGGGGAGAATGGGGGAATTGATATCCACACACATGTTGTTCCTGCAACAGCTTTGTCTTTTCCCTCCAAAAGGTCCCATAAATGTTGTGAAGCTGCTTGATACTGATCAGTCAACCTGCAAAAGAGACAAAAAAAACACAGATCTTTGTGAATAGAAAATGGAATTACAAAAAAAGCCAATAATAGCATATTGAAGCAACGCTGTGAATAGTGATTTGAGTGAATTGTAATTAAGACTTTACAACATTGACCTGATGTTTTGGTCACGCTCTGGCCCCACCAGTTTGTAGAAGTCATCCAGGGCAGCAAGATTGCTCTCGTTCAGCAGCACTGGTTCTTCAGTACTCTGAAGGAGTTCCAGTCGCACAGCCTCATCCCCAAGCCGATCCAAAAGAAACTGCACTTCCAGAACTTTCTTGAGCCTTGCCTGTTCAGCCTCTTCCCTCTGAAGTTGCTCTCGTCGTGCTGTCTTCTTTGCCGCCTTCTGAATCTGTGGTACATGGTGAACATGGTCAGAAAATAGCTAGACACCTTAAACTCACCACACAGTCCAGTAAAATTGAATTTAAAATTAAAGGATCATGTTTATAAAGAACTTGTGACCTCTCTATGCTTTTAATACAGAAGGCAACTGTCCTGAGAAATCCACTCAGCTTTTTAGTAATAGAACTAGGCAGTGGCCTAGTGGATAAGCCAACACTAAAGTAGAATTTAACATTCCTAGCTTCAAGTAAAAAGGATTACAGCCAGCCGTAAGTAAGCTACTGATGGATTGAGATTCGTGTATCAAGCCAAAACAATATTCCGTGTTGCATAGCTGTTGGGCAAATAGACAGTGTTAAAATGTCTACGTTCAAACAATTTCTGCAAATTGTATCTGTAATTTATACTCATGTTTTATATTCTGTCCACAAAGATACATCAAACATGTCAAATTTAAGAGCTTTTGTTTTTTACTACTTGATGAATGCTATCTTCAATGTGGCATATCGGGATTTACTCCCTTGATCCGCATCACAAAGCAACTGGTAAAATCACTGTTTACGAGTATTACAACTAGATGGCATGGTGAAGTTTTATTGTTTGTTATTTAATTAGCAATACACATTCACAGAATGAAACCAGAATGGTGGGGTGCTCTTTAAAGTTCCAATATCAGAAAGAAAGCATAAATCTTTTGTTCTTACATCTTGACTCAGAGTCAGAAAGTTTTTATGCAGTTCTCGGGCAAATTCCAGATTGTTGATCACTTCCTGGTACTTAGACAGAGCTTCCTAAAATGAGCGAAACACAGATTGTGATGTAATCAACTGACATAAATAAAACAAATTTCAGGCCAACAATACAGGGGTTCCTTTTCCACTCACCAGCTGATCCTGATTAAGACGTTCTCCTTTGTTGTTCCTGGCATGGTAATCATCAAGCTTGCTCTAACATAATATAGACGATACATTCAATATTTTGCTTGTTTGACCAGGAACAGACAAAATGAAAAGGCACATAGACATATTTTGTGATGAACCCATTAGAACAGCTGTAGCACATAATGCTCAATTATCTGCTGTTAATTTAACATTTTCGCTGTGTAAAACAACCACACAATACTACAAATATATAACTGTAACAACAAGTATAGATTGAAAAAAAATATATATACATCTTCAAAGATTAAACTCATTATACTGACTGCAACCATAAAAAAAAACCAAAAAAAAAAAAAACACAGGAGTGGAAACTCACCATACAAACAACTGCAACAACTAAAACTACTTTCATGGAATAGGATTTGCATTATACTACATTTAATTTTTATTTTTATTTATTACCACTTATTTTATTGGTATTTTTATTATTAATTGCATAATCTAGCAGATGGCCAGATTATCATTTCACTATATGTTGTTCTGGATAACTATATGCATGTAACAAATAGTAGAACTTTAGGTTTAATGCCATAACAATGGTTATGTCAGAGTATATAAACAATATGAATGATTTGAAAACAAGAGTCTTAAATAAATAACACGGATGACATGATTTTCGAATAGTCGAATATTTAACATACGTTCGAATATCGAAAAGTTATAAAACACGGAACAGAAATGAAGATGTTTCCTAAACAATATTTCATGTAATGCATTAATTCAGCCAGAAGGTGTTGCTAACAGTCAAACTCCCTACAGGCACGGTAGACTAGGCTTACTTAGCCCATAAGCTAAAATAACAGAAGAAGAAAGTTCACCGTGCGGTGCAGGGCCGGCGTCAGAGCAGATCTACCGGGCTGGCATCTAACTGACTATGGGGAGGCTATCGATTGTGAACTATAACGGCCCTGGACTTTCTTTACCAGCTCGGCCATGGTTCCGGGGGGTGAGACCAGCTCATAGGTGAGCTGCTCAGTGAAGATGTTTGCTTACTGTACTGTGATTTGGAAGGTTTGGAAAGAAAGCCATGCACAAATTTTAAAAATCAAACAAAAAGTAAAAAGGGCTCTGGTCAGAAGGCTAAAAGCACTCTGTTATTGCCGCCGATGTACATCATTTTTACATTAAACGGCAGTGTCGTGCGATTAAACAGTTTGTGAAAAAATACCTGTTTCACACACTCTGTCCTCGTGTGTTTGCGTGCGCGGGTCGATTTTTGAATAATAATCGAATAGTTCTCATCGATTTTCGAAATGTCACATCCCTAATAAATAATTTAAAAAATTACATTCTAAATAAAATTCAGAACAAAGTAAAATAGGTTTCACTCAACACCATATTACAAAACTGACATGACGGGGGTTGTATGGGACAAATAAAACTCTTGAATCCACTGTGACAGCATCAGATCAGTTCAGGTGGACCAGACTAGGGGTGTCACGATTAATCGGTTTCATGATTAACCACGATTTAAAACGGCATGATTAATTAATCATAAAGGCTCCCCAACACCATATTTCATTTTAAAGAATGGGAATGTTTACACTGTGAAATAAATGCGAAATAATCGTCATAATCGTGATTTCCCAGACAATAATCGTGACATCCCTAGACCAGACCAGTTGAGAAGAACCAGACCAGTCGCTGAGGTTTACTGACACCACACCATTAAATACATCAAAAAGAATTTCTGTCCTAGCAAACCTTAATAAAGACTTAGGTGTTCTTTCAGACAGTTTAAAGACATGTTTCTAGTCCCATCAGAACACTACAGCTCTTCTCAGCAAGCAGACCGTTCAGACCCTGAAAATCCAAACCAGCAGCTCAACACCCAAACAAAGAACTGCACACAGCCAGCCTCCCAGCCTGTGTTGTTTTGTCTAAAACTAAACATGTCCAGCTTCTATTCAGACCTAAACGGATTTGCACTGGATGACAATTTTAGCTTCTAGCTCACACATGCTAAAGAGCATCGTGTTGAGAAACAGCAAGGTCTAACTTCTCAACATGTGTCTGACCAAGTCAGACAAAAAAAAAACAAACAAAAAAAAACACATACTGAATTAATCCAGCAACTGGAGCTAACTATCAGTCAAAGCGACCCTGAAGAGAGAAGAACACACGTCTGTTTATCAGTCACAATCAAACACAACCAAAAACATCACACCACTGAACACAGCTCTGAATTTTCATTATGGTGAACTTTAAACAACCACGGACACGTCATTGTAGTTTTATATTTAAATAACCCAACAAACAAGGCTACTGGAGGCTTTAAGCTCGCAACAAAGCTTTACAGTTTAAAACCAACGAGCAACTTTAAAACGGGGAACATCTGACTACAGGAGGAGAGATGATTAACAAATACAGTACCTTCCTCTTCTCCATGTTCCGCACTTTCTTCTCAACGACGCCCAGAACCTGCTTCAGGGCCTCGGACTGGGCCCCCGGGACTGGGCCGCTGCCTGCCGTCTGTGCCCCTGGTGTCGGGGCGAAGCCCAAATCTGGACTGGAGGACTTCATAGGCCTGTTCCCGTTCGTAGCTGAGGGCATCTGGACAGGGAAAAGAAGGGTTTTGTTGAAAAAAGGCACAATAAAAGAAACAACTAACACGCACGAGCTTTCCGTCTCAGCATTACAGGACAGTCACCCAAAACCCAACTTTAACCTGGAGCTCAGCCCCAGCCAGAACATGGGGACCCCAATAAACCCAGAAAGCTTCATATGAGACAGGAGTGAGACAGCACTGACCAAGAGATCCCCCGACAGACCCTGGAGTAAAGACGCTACGAAACTTTTTAAATAAGATTCAGTCAGGACTCAAGCAGCCATGCACCCTTAGCACAATGCTAACGTTAGCTGATTTTAACAGAAAGCCTGCAGGCCGGCGGGTTAACCATACAGGGAATGTTATACAGGCCTCATTTTTGTTCATATTTTCATGAAAGTGCGGCACGATGGAGGTTAAATGACAAAAAAGACGCCAAAATAAAGAAGTGCTGTCCGTCTGTCCAAACTAACGTTATCACTCAGAAAACACATAAGGGTATCTCTCACCTTTTCGCTCAATATCTACCCAAGGCGATGAAAAATTAACCGTCTTTGGATGCGAATCAGCGAGGTGTTGAGTGTTGCTGTATTTTCTCTTTCGGTTTAAAAATACCCTCCGCCAGCCGCCCCGACACTGAGACCGAGCGGGCCGAGAACAGGCGGGTTATCACAGGAAGGACCCGGAGAGGCTGCCCGCGGCTCGCCTGAAACACACTGTAATAAACGGTAACACTGTGACACACTAACACACTATAACACACTGTAACTCACTGTGGCATACTAACACACTGTAACAAACTAACACATTAACATGCTAACACTAACACATACATAAACACACTGATACACACTAACACATACATAAACACACTGAAACAAACACACTAACACAAACAACCTAACACACTGTACACAACAAACACACAACACATTGTAACACACTCCAGCTGTACTTCACAATTACCCCTTTTAAAGGATTTTTGTGTCACAAAGTCTAATTCAAATGTAACTAAAGTCCCCATGTAGTACATACCCAAGAATTTACAAATCAGGCAAGAGAAAACAGTCTTTTCCTTACAACTAAATGTTAAAATCCATGTTTTGAAGTTGCTTTTCTGCACATTTTTATTGTAAAGGCAGTTTTGTAGACTCCATGTACACTTTGTTTAATTTAGCTATGTGTGCAAATAGCTATTTTCTTAAATGTTTCTGTAAATGGTTAGATTACTTTAAAGTGTTCTGGTAAGGCTAAGACATGCCTATCAATCTTTGTTGTTTGGCCACTCCTAGGCAGGGTGACTGTTTCTTCTGTCTGTGGATTTGTTCTTTAGTGTGCATGCCATGATACACTTCCACAAACTTTGATTGATCCCACTTCTTTTTATTAAGCAATTTCATCCATAAGCACGTTCAAATTAACTGCTAATCCTAGAGGTCATACTACTGCCACTCACGGAAATGTAATACTGGATCAATTTAATTAATAAATAAATGACCAAGTCTCATTTGTTTAATTTGTGGAAATTGGAATCCAGGTCAACACCTTGAACACTTTATCATGTTCCTCAAACCATTGCTGAACATTTTTTGCAGTGTGACACAGTGCATTGTTCAGCTGAAAGTGGCCACTGCCACCAGGAAAGGCAGCTGCCACGAAGGGGTATACTTTGTCTGAAACAGTGTTCAGGTGGGTGCTGTCAAAGTAACATCTACATGACAGCCAGGACCCAAGGTTTCCCAGCAGAACATTTCCCAGAGCATCACAGGTGGCAACCTTGCCTTATTCCCAAAAGACATCATCTTGCCCTCTCTTCCCCAGGTAGGTAGGTGATGCACACACACCCAGCCACCACATAACTTAGAAGAAAACATGATTCATCAGACCAGGCCACATTCAGAAACAAAATGAAAATGTGCTGCAAGTCAAAAAAGACAAAAAAACAAGAAAAACACAATGCAAGTCAAAAAAGACAAACAAAAGAAAAATGTGCTGCAAGTAGAGATCCCAAACCGGAAGTGCTCCACGACGCTAGGGGGCGCGGTG
>JBBPCY010071870.1:0-11513 GCA_037974405.1 Brachyalestes nurse | reverse complement strand
GATTTTGGTGAGTGTGTGATAAAAAGAAAAATAAATACGACCGTTTATACCTAGAACCGCCGAGGAGTCATTTTTACCCCCTGATTTAGATCAGCTGTCATTTTTCATGCCACGCCCCTCCCACCGGACTGGTTGCTTAGCAACGCTAAGTGCTTGTGACGTCATCCGACTTTAACAGCACAACATCGATTAAAATACTGCGAAATTTAAGACATGGACTCGTACAAAAGATATATGACAGCCAAAGAAGCCTGGCTATTGTACCAGGATCTAAACGAGGGAGAGTCGGAAGGAGGAGAGATCACAAAAAACCCGCAAAAATATATATTTTAAACACTTATTTTGTCATGTCTCCATTATTATTTAAAAAGAAGATGGGAATGAGCCACCTCACAGCTTCTAGAAATGACATCTTAGCATCGCTGACGCTATTGCAGCAGGGGGGTCAAAATGACCGCCCTTGGCAGTTCTAGGGGGACTGGTATGTTGCCGGTTCTAGTGTTAAACGCTCAGTAGGGCTTTGCAGTTCAGAAAGTGGCCCTTCTTGTGTGTGTGTCCCTCTGTGAGCTACACTGTCTACTACCATCATGTCAGTGTCACTTCTGTGCTGAGAATGATCACCCAAATAATACCAGCTCACTGGTGGTCCTGTGGGGGTCCGGATCATTGATGAACTTGGAAAAGGGAGCTAATGAAGGCAGAGAAACCGATGGACTACAGTCTACAGCTATAAACTACAAAGTGCACCTGTATGAGATGTAAAGCTGATAAAATGGACAATGAGGGTCAATCGCTGACGAGATTCCTCGGAGGCCCAAAATTACCTGCCCGGCCCAAATTTACCATCGCCCTTGGGGGTGCTGGCGGGATTCCGCACTGGCCCACAATTACGTGGCCAGCCCAAAATTACCATCGGCCCACTGGGCATTGTGCCCGGTATGCCCGATGGCCAGTCCAGCACTGAGCAGTAGTAGTAGCAGTAAAAGGAGTTATTAATATTATTTTTATTGTTTTTGGTCCTGTGGGGGTCCTAATCATTAATGAATTGGGTAAACAACAACAACAACGATAATAATAATAACAGTACTAGTAGAAGTTGTAGTGTTTTTAGTATAATTACTATAGTAGCAGTAGTAATACTGTGTTTAATAAACGTTTTAGTGTTAAAATCAAGTAAATCACGTAAATGACTCTTGTGTGTGATAATGTGTGATAATGTTAGCGTTCCTGCTGAAAGAGTGGGGTACTGGCTAAATCTAATCAATTAAATCTATATTACCAGTGAATTAGATTGATAATTCAATTCAATTCTTAAATCTGACACACTGTATTTAATGCAATGTGCTGAATGAATCTACAAAGGCAGACTTGACTATTCGGTCTAAGTTTGAACTGTAGCTAAGCTGTGTATAGCTAAATTACAGCCATGCTTGATCAGTGTGAAGCATTTATGTCCCATCAAAGTTTGGGCCAAAGCTGGTTTTACTAAGTAAGATAAGCAGCCAGTGTCTGGTGGGCAAAGGAAATTATGAGACCCTTGGTGTAAATTTCCATGTTTTACTGATCAGAATTTTTGCAATTGTTGAGGTTTAATTTGTCCTCTATATTATATTTCTAGAGAGGATTCTTACTAGATTTACTACAGTTTCTCCTTAAAACATTCCTGGCTCCACCCTCTCATCATCCCCAGCACCTATTCTTTGTTGTATGTATATATTTGGTCCTGGTTTTGTGTTTGAATAGTCTGCATTATATGTACTTGTGTGCTGTTTGGTCTACATGCATTTTGTCCCCAGTTTGGATCTGTAAAACAACGCTAGCTCTTGGGGGTTTTTGCCAGATATAATCTGGCTTTTCTGTTTTTATTGCTGATAAGACAAGGCATTGCTGTGTAACCTTGTAGTTGTTTTGTTCAGCCATCCAGGCTATTGTGATTGGTGTACATTAGTGCATAATTTATTTCTTTTGTAGAGTAAGACTCTCTGTGGCAAAACTGTTCTCTGTTCTTCCAGCTTATGAGCTGCCTTCATTTTTATTGTGTATGAAGATTTGAAAAGAATAGTAAGATTTATAGCTTGGCACAGAAATCTACCGTGATTAGGTGCCAAACTTACAGTACCTGAAAAATGACTGCCACCTTCAGAAAGCTTCAAAGATGATATTGTCCAGATTAGAAATCGTTTTTAACAGAGACAAATCAATAGAGCAAAGCTTCATTTGCTCCTTTACGTTCCATTGTCCCAGTGCTTATAACCGACCATTTTAAGTGATGGTTCTTGAAGGAATTCAACTGAAAACAATTGAAAGAGAACTGAAAGTGGCATCGCTTCAATGACACCTCTTTCTGGCACCTTCAGTGTACATCCATAGAAATATCCACAAAAAAAGTTATAAGTTCCTCTTATTTCTCAATAATCACATTGTAAGGCCAGAGATCCACCCCGGAGTTTCACACAAGCCCTTAATCAGAAGATCAGGATCAGCTAAGTTTTAAGCCAAGGAAGATTTACAGACTAAAGGGACAGTCCTTCTGTGTGAAGTACACTAGCCCTTACTAGTTAATGAGCGTTTCTCATTCAACTTTCCTGTGATTCTCTGTTGTGTTTCTGACCCTGTTCTAGATTTTGGATTTCTCTTTTGCCTTGCAGACTTGGATTTACTGGATTTTGGACTCTTTGCTACATTTTGGATATTGCTTCTTGCCTTTGTGAACTTTGGTATTCATTAAACATCTATTCCCTCTACAATTGGGTTCATATCTGTGCACATTATACACATGTTTTAGTACAACGCAAATATAATTTTGACTATTTGACTATTTCTACACTTAAGTGGCGTAGGTCATTTTCCAAACAGAGAATAAGCATGTATTGTTCCCAAAGTTACCGTGACTACAGAACTCCCTATCACAGCTGTTATCTGATTATTTGCATTCTAAAAAAATGTTAGAAGATCAATTTCGGCACTCTTTATGCCAAATGCCTCTCTTTTCTTCACTCAGACAGAACAAGACACTGCTAATGAGACATTTGATAATATAATTATAAATCGGTCAGCTTCCCTTTAAAGTTCATTTCAGCGTGTGCATGCTGAAACCACAGTCACATGCAACATAATGCCACCAGATCAAAACCTTGTTTTTATTATTATTTAAATTTTTTTACATTGCATGCTAACCCTAACCCTTTTCATTGGGTGAAATTTCATAGTGAATTGATCAATATAATGGAAAAAAAATTCTATGAAATGTTGGAGATTCAAGAAATGCAAGGAGCACCAGCAATATGCTAACAGTAAAACATCCATATAAACATTCTAAATTATAAATATCAATGTGTATCAATGAATAACACCATATCAATGCTCACATTATGGAGCTGCATGTGATGGAGCATACTGGACTCTCGGCCTTGAGAGCAATAAACCATGCAGCAGTAACTCCATGCTCAATTTATTAATGGCTCGATATACAATGCAATTTGAGAGGTAGACAGTTTTTCACCTGCGTTTTTTCCTCACCCCAGAGCAATAATACGCTTCATAGGTAGAACTGCCCATCATAGCCAATTGTTTCCCGTGTGTGGTTCATCTAAGCTGGTCTAAGACCTTTTAAGCCTCATTGAACATCAATGGCCTTCTCCTGATCTTTGCTTAGCGGTGATGACACTGAGCACGGCAAGAACAAGGGCCAGGGAATCTGAAGCATCATATAAAGTATACACTGAGTCGCCGGTTTATTAGAAACCTTATTTGGGTGTTTATTTAAATATTATTTCAGACCATGCATGGTTGTGGCATTGTACTCGTTGCTGAGTTTTTGTTTACACATTTTACTGTCAGAAACTGACCACTGGTGAAATGCTTTAAGAATTGTGGGTAAAAAAAAGGAGCTATAGCCTGTAACTACACACCAGTGAAGTATCAAAAAGCAATTCTCATAAAGAGGCCAATAAATGCACACAGTGTGTAAAAGGACCTGTATTTGCTGTATCTGTATTTACCCTCCATTCCACTATAATCAAACTGATTCTGTGCTTCTGTGGTGGTCCATTCATGTGGTAGGTTTGCAGGATGAAACTGCCAGTAGCTGTGTCTAATAATCTGGCCACTGGCAACAAGCACAAAAACAAAGAAGAAAACGATGAGCTCTAATGAGTGGTTGTGATTCATGTGCTCTGATCACATTGTTGCACTTGCTGATGAGTAATACAGAGCTGCAAATGATTTTGCAGCTGTATCCTGTGTGATATCCAATTAAATAGATGAGAGTACCAGTTTTAGTTCTAACTTGGCTCAATGCCCAGTCGTGTACAATATGGACCAGGTAGAATTTTATTAATCCAAGGAGGTAAACTGTGCTCCTTAGGAGTTTTGTCTGTTAATTGCATATTTAAATAGTTTTCTTGTTGTAGCCATTTTTCATGGTCAGCACAGCAACTCTTGAGTTTTTACCTTAAAACAACTTTAAGGAATATTATGACTGTGATAACCTTGAGTGTGCTGGATTGGAATATACAGTATACATGCTGGCCTGGTTACTTCCACTGTCTAAGCAGAGTCTATATGTACTTGTCATTTCAGGCATATCATATCTGGGTAATGTCTAGATAACATGCATCCATATTTCATTTACACAGTGAACTCCATTAAATGCATGTCTGTTGGGTAAAGACAAGTCTGATTCCTGATCCGCTGTAGAAGGATGCGTGGCAGGGGTTTATTAGCTGGTCCACATCTCCTGCCTCTGCTGGCTGGACCTGCTGAGTGAATACAACCTGATTTGTGTTTTGGTGGAAGACAAATGGAAGACCATGTCAGGCCATTACAAGTACCCTGTGATGCCTTATGGTTTGGTTAATACCCCTTCCATCTTCCAAGCCTTCATGAACTGTGTGTTTAATGATAGGCTAAACCGGTTTGTGATTCTCTACACTGATGACAGTTTGGTATTTTCAAAACAATTTGTGGAGCACATTGTCCATGTTAGGTAGGTCCTCTCTGAGGCAATAATGGTGGTGCCTGAGCCCATTCTGCCCACATCCGTACTGGTGGCTCTGGTGATGTGGAGACTGGACAAAGAAATTGCTCATGTCCAGAACCATCCTGTCCTGGATGGTGGGCTTTCAGAAAAGCTGCTGGAGTGCCTGCATGAGCATGTGGTGGAGTGGGCCACCATGGCCACATGCCATCCAGGGATTATCTGTACAATAGACATTGTTCAGAGAAAGTACTGGTGACCTAATATAGTGCATGATATAAAGAATAATGAGCTCATGTTCAGTTTGCATTACTACTAGTAAGATTCCACACACTTTCCTGCCAGTAAGCTCTGTTAATATACAATAGACCAGGGTCCCACATTGCCGAGGATCTGCCAAAAGTTACATCATGGTTCTAGTGGTCATGGACTGCTTCTTAAAGGGGATGTTGCTTCATTCTCTTGATGTCTCATCCCTCTGCCCTGTAGGTGACCAAGGCCCTGATCCAGCATATGTTTCGAGTCTATGGCATCCAAGAGGACATCCTGTCTGTTCGTAGTCTCCAGTCCTGGGTGTGTAAAGCATTTCTTACCAATCTGTCTGACCTCTGGTCACCATTTTCAGTCTAATGGTCAGGCTGAATGTACCATCCAGGAACTCGGCAGGTTCCTCCAGGGCTGCTGCCATAGCTGACAGCCTGACTGGTCAGAGTTCTTGGCCTGGGCAGAATGTGCCCAGAACTCTCTATGCCTCTCTGAAACCAGTCTGATGCCCTTTGAGTGTGTCCTTGGGTGTCAACAGTGTTTGGGTGGGGGCACACACTGCCAGCAGGTAAGCAGTGCACCAATTTCATGCTGGCCCCACTACTAAATCTAGGGGACGTTCTCCTGGTTGTCTCCTTCCAGGTGGCAACCCCTGATGTGGGCTGTCATGGCTGTGTCTCATATGCCACTCCTCTTGCCATCCCAGCCTCTGGAATAATGAGCTTGAGAATTTGTCAACACCCGTCCTTGAATAGTCTATTCCTTTAATGAATCTGTCCCTCATTATATTTTTTCTGGAAAGACCAGCTTGACCCTGAGCATTTGCACACTAGTGTTTTGTTGCTGTTTTTTTTTTCTTTTTCTGTTTTCATTATTATTTCAAACTAGTAAAAACATAATACTAGTATATCTGCAATTATTATATGAGTTTTTGTTTATTGAAAATGTTAATTATATTTGCTTGTCAGTCCTCTAAAATTAGGTCAGTGTACTTCTGCTTCATAAAGCAGCTCCAGCTGCTAGTGTAAACACTTACAGAAGCTGCTATGTAGTGTTAACTGTTAAATTACCCAAGAAATTACAGCATGCAGAACTTATATTTACAGTCTGTTTGCTATATTTTGCAAGTGATGGAAAAAGATAAAATCTGCAAGTTTTATAGAGCCAGTGACCCTAATACTGTTTTTTTTTAACTATTCCCCAGCAGCACCAAGCATGTATTAGACGATTTCATATCTCAGCCAATGTCAGTCATGCAGATTACAAAGATAGTGTAGCAATTTGTTTTGAGATTCCTTAAAAGTTCCACCATTCATCATATACAGAAGCTAAGCTTTCAGGCAGGACAGAAATGAACAGCAAAAGCCACTAGTTTGCAATAACTGTGGAGATGATTTTCATTTTCATATGGCAAAATAAAATTGATTTTACACATTTCTAAAACTACTTGCCATCTAATTGATCTATATATGCCCCACCCACAATACATTTGTTTTTAGGAATAGTTGCAATATTGGAGAATCATTACAGAAAATGGGCCAGAATCATTAAATTGTTGGATGATTTTTATCAAAATACTTAATTTTGGATTAGGTTATGTTCTATTTACACTATGTGTGAGGAATGTCCCACTTTTTTGCCTAGTTAGGACCAATAAACTCAAACAGCCAAGCCTAGCTGATCAGTTTACATGTTGAAATCAGAAACTACATAGCCAGAACTATACTTCATTTACTCTTAGACTTTTGCTAACATCCTGTAAAGCGTGCCCAACTTGCCCAACAGGTGCTACTAAAGTATGCATTAGTGAGCATGGATAAGTCCATTCTTACATTTCCATTAAAGCTATTTAATATGCAAGTCACTTAACCTAGATGATGTACTTCTAGAGAAACTGCCTGTTATTGGAAATTAGGTCAGTCCACTAATTCCAAATCCTAACAGCTTCTCCAAAAAAATGACTAATTTCACAGCAACCAGAACAACATTTTCAGTGAGAAGGGATTCAAATGCTGTGGATGGCACTACACATTATAGTCTGTCCGCATTATGAATACTAATCTAAATTAGTGAATAAAAACATGGGTTCCATGGCTTATTTGCTAGCCCAGTTACCGAACAAGAATTGTGGACTAACAATAATGTAGACAGAAATACATTTGTGTTTTTCAACCTGATCTGTAGCAAACGTTTTATTACTTAGGATGTCCTTGTGCTTGGAAATGAAATGCAAACCCTGACTCAGGATGCCTATAAAAGGCAATGGGCAGTTTTGTTTTATATTCCATGAATAATATATAAAACCTATATCATATAAATATATTTGAACAGTACATGTTTTAGGATGAGATTATTGCTAAAGTGATTATGAATTCAGCAACATTTAAATTACACTAATAATGATTATTAAAAGTGTATTTCAAATTACTGTTTTTTTCCTCCACAGATTAGGTTTAAAAAACAGTGGAGTATATTTATAAAAACACTTTTTCAGCTTGCCTCACTTCTGGTATCTGTAATCCTAATGCTCTATCCTCATGAACCTCATGCAATTTAATATTCTTTTAACCTAGGTCTGGGAAGCTTTTAAATATAAGGTATTGGAATTAGGTCACCAACCAATAAGACAAGGATGACAATTGTTTTGACATTGTAAATCTTGTCCAAATATGTCTGGGTTGACCAGCAACATCTGAGGTAGGTCGAATTTCTTGCCAAATTATTCCTTTAACAATCTTTAAATACTCTTCATAATATCCCATATGATAAAGTGTGCTTCACCCCCTTAAATTTCCTAGTGTATTATATCCTACAACTTTGTATTCAGTAAGTAGTTCAATGGAAAGACATATCAGTAGACTGTGCTGGAAGGGTGGGGGGTGGGGGGGTCACACTGGACAAGTTTTCTTCACAACCCATGTAACATAAACAAGTGTGATACATATTGGTCATTAAACAGCATGCAATCATTGCTGTGAACAGGTTTAACTTATTTTAGAAAACATTTAAAATCATGATACAGTTTACAGTGTTTCTTCCACCAGCTCATGACATTTTAGCCCCCAACTCAACAAATAACATGGCTGATAATAAAAACACACCTTCTAATGAGCGGTAAAGCGAGTAAAGCATGTCACAATTACCAACAAGGCTGGCTGTTCACCATGTACAATGTAAATCAAGTCAAACATTATTTATTAGTGTGCCCTTGAGTGTGAGATGTGGAGGAAATTAAATGTCAGCTAAAAACAAGAATTTGTGGGAAAACAAATTCAAGTTATGTAGTAGGTTGGTATTTACAGTGTCAGAACCAGGATGAGGAAGGATCTTTGCTGAATGAGTCTGTGCTTTTTGTGAGTTTAAATAAATAGTCTTTATATATCAATTAAATTTTTTTTAGATTTGGTACATCAGATTTCAGTATTTTGTCCTTTTATTTTGAATCTGCCTTTTTATATTCGAATGAAGAGCCTGTTGTCCTGAGAAGAGAAAATCTTTCTTACTGTTAGGACCTAAGACTAAAGACTAAAACCATGCTAAACACTATCCATTAAATGCAGTTAAAAAAAATAATACACACACATACATATATATATATAAAATATACTTTTATTTTATATACAATATTAAATATATACAATATTATATACTTATTTATTTTACATACATCATAACTTCTACAATTTAGATGTAAATATACACTAGACATACAAAATCTTGTTTTAACTGCAATATTTGGGAAACTACAAGAATAAATCATATTCTGTCCTTATCTATTTTGCAGAAAATGTGCATGGGTTAACTACCTTGTGTTCTTCCAATTAATCTGGATGTTGATTGTATTGTCGCTTTATTCTTTCTTTAGTTATCACAGGTCTGTTTCTTATTCTGTTTTTTTTACATTGTAGACATGCATTCACAACTGAAGTTAACTGATTAAGACAAAGCTTAAATAAAGTTTACGCTTTGGTTCTAGAATTCTCTACAATACTTTAAATAATCTTGGAACATGGGTTTTTAATTATTCTGGAAATATGACATTTTACCTTGTTGATTTTTATGATTCTCTTTAGATCACAAAGTATTAAAAACCCAACACAGCATGGACTGTGGAAAGAAAAGCTAAAGCATCTTGCGAATGGTCCATCACTGTTTTCTTCTACTTACATTCATCCATATTTCTGCTACACTTCAAAATCCCCCTGATTTGTTTGGGACTGTAAAATACAGGGTTGAAAGTGAAGCGTTTTGCTCCTAAATTCTATAAAATGTTAGGGTGAGAATCACACAGCATGATCTGCCGAAGCAATACGGCATTCAGGGTGATTGAACTGAATCTCAGATTTATTTCACACTTTCCACACAAACCAATTGCTGTATTTATCATGTTTACTAAAGACACCGAGAACCGAACACTTCATTGTAACATCGAGCCGAATAATAATAGGAACTCCATTCCATGACAGTGGCCTCATCTGAGTCAAGCGAAGCTCCAATTTGTCACTAAGATTCATGACAAAGCCTCTTTCACCAAATATACTTTCATTTCCACACTCCACCTGGTGCAGATGAGTGGAAAGAAAGTCAAGAAAAGGAAAGAAAAGAAAAATGCTTACAGTGGCAAAATCCCAGTGCTTTATGTCCAAATGCTTTCACTAAAAACCAGTCAGGCAATCAACTGATGCTCAGTGAGCAGCGAGAGCCATATGCCTTTAATATTTGTGGGTATATCTTCTACTAAAGGATTAATGTCTCCTTCATCAAATCATCAAGCTGTACCCTTTAAAGGGCCAACCTCATACATTTCTTTACTTTTCTTTTTTAAACTTGCTGTTGCATGTAAATATTGTTAATATTTCAAAATACAACATTCCCTCCCTAGTCTATACATTTTAATAAAAGTACATTTCATATTGAATTCACTGTTTTTGTGATGTCATAAAAACCATATTTACCCATGCCTGCCTGTTCAGCCTACATCAGTATGGCTCTGCCCATTCAAGAAATTATAAGGAGTGTTTTCTAAATGAGGCATAATGTAGTGTTGTCAATCTAATAAAAATGTAGTGTTCTCTTTTATTTTTCTAATATATTCTTATATTTATCATATTTTTATCTTTTCATTCATTTCTTTCTTTCATTTCATTCTTTTACAACTATGCCGGGGTACTGCTGTTTGAAACTGAATTTCCTGAAGGATCAATACAGTTTTAAGCTATCTATCTATCTATCTCTGGACAGAGACGATTTGTAGATTTCTTTTTTTAAATTCAACACAGTAACACACACACCCTATTTAACCCTAAAGGCAGTTAAAATGGGACTGTGTTTAATACATAAACCCACACAAGTGCCCTAAATCAAGGGCGCACAACTCGGGTCCAGGAGAGCCAGTGTCCAGCACAGTCTGGTAGTTTCAGATATACCCAGTAAACCTAGCAATTAGATTAGATTACATTACATTCATTTGACAGACACTTTCATCCAAAGCAACTTAAAATATGAGGAAACCTTCATATTGTGAACCAGGTGTATGTTGAGCAGGGAAATCATCAAACCGTGCTGCCACTGGCCCGCCAGGTCATAACTAGACCCAAAGAAAAAAAATTAAAGCCAGAAAAATGCAGGATGTTTTTTTTTCGTTGCTATTGTTACATGTAGCCACCAGTTTTAGGATGATAGGATGTCCAAAAGTTCCACTGGCAAGTGGCTCCTTACCATTGCTATTAAAGAGTCGCTGGCGTGAGGAGAAGGGCTCCCCAGCACTTAGTTCAGGCGAAATGGCATTGGGCAAACCCATTCACATGTAGCTATTTTCTGCCACGGTCGACGGGCATCTGAAGGATTTCCTGCTGTAATAAGCCGCTCTCTCCACAACATGACAGCATGTCTACATCAAAGTGCTCCACAGAGGCTGCTGTGCCACAACACTGAGTATCAAAAGGGCATTAAGAGGCCACTTAAAGAGGGATTGATGTTTCTCAGCCCTCACCATTGCAGACCCTCCTAATTCGTGCTAATATTCATGCTAATAGATTAAGGACTACCCTACCAGTTTTCCCATAATGGGCAAATAAGCCCTACAGACCACTCAGAGTGTAAAGTACTGACAAAAAGCCAGTGGGAAAAATATGGACAGTGCGAAAGAATCTGAAGACATGTCCTGTTAAAAAAGTTACAGATGTACCATTGGACTATACCAGGGCTATTCAACTACAATAGCAAGTGGGCCGGATATGAAAGTCACTGTGGGTTCGGGGGCCACAGAATT